>PVIJ01005640.1:0-101143 GCA_004024925.1 Scalopus aquaticus
ATGTGTTTATCTTCTTTCCATGATGAATAGTATTCCATTGTGTATATGTACCACATCTTCTTGATCCAATCATCTATTTTTAGACATCTGGGTTGCTTCCATACCTTTGCTATTGCGAACAGTGCCGCAGTGAACATACGGGTGCATGTATCCTTTCGGATTAGTGTTTTTGTATCCTTTGGGTAAATTCCCAAAAGTGGTATTGCTGCTCCATGTTTAGCAGTTTGAGGAATTGCCATACAGCCTTCCATAGTGGTTGGACCAGTTCACATTCCCACCAGCAGTGTAGAAGAGTTCCTTTTTCTCCACATCCTTTCCAGCATTTGTTGTTGCCAGAGTAAGCACTTTCTGTGAAGGCTGGAGACATTTTGGTTAAATGGAAGAAGGAGCTTCTCCTTCAGCTTCTCAATCAGCAGATTGAGAGAACACAGAGAAGCTCTGATGCAACAGATTCTGACTGGGAGATCTCAGGATGGAAAATGTCGCCACATGTCCTGGGGGGGGATACGGACACACCTAGAGGTTGTCCACATCACCTCACGGGACCCCTTCCAGCGCCACGAGAGAAGTGAGGGAAGAAGTCTTGGTAAGGTTCAGAGAAACAGAAAAGGAAAGGTTCCTGGCAGTCCAGCCCTCTGTTTTCACCCATGAGAAAGTAGACAGCCCCACTGCTGAGGTATTCTCATGTCCAAGCGCCAACCAGGGGGGCAAGAAATGCAAACAGTGGTTGAGGAAACATCACCAGGGAGGAAGTCCTAGACATTAATGTCCCCAAAGCTGTTTGGTTTTCCTAGAACCCCGTACTTCCTATCATTGAGCTCCTGTCCCCCCAAACCATGTACCCTTTTAAACTGTCATTGTCTCTATTTACATAAATCCCAAGAGTCTGTATTAAGGGTGACACAAGCATCCTGGCTTTATCTCCTAGTTTCATCAACTACCAGCTGTGTGCCTTTAAACAAGTAAAATTTACTATCTCCCGGCTTCATTTTCATCAACTCTTAAATATGAACAATAATGGTAACTACTTGCAGAGGTTGTTGTGTGCATAAATAAGATAAGGCATGCAAGGGATTGAATGAGGACCTGAGACATAGTAAGAATAAGAAATGTTTGGGTATTGTTATCAATTTTTAGGAGTATTAAACACCTGGTACTGTGTCACTTACTCTGAGAGACATAAACCAAGATTTCTGTGGCCAAAGCAAGTAGAAAAGTTAGGCAAGGCCAAATATTTATTCAGTAGCACATAATCCATACTGAGGTCACTGTTCACCTCTTCGCCTGGGACAGCAGTCTCCATCAGTCTCAGCCCCATGGGGGACGCACTCCCCTAGCTCAAGACCCTGTGATTGAGCCCTGCGTGAAGACACAAAATTGTTGGTTTTCTGTCTTTGAGTGACACTTAGACTAATTCAGTCCTCCAAGAGCCCTTAATTAGTTGAGTACAATCCCTGCCCATCAGACAATCCGAATGCCAACCCAGGGACTCCACAGTCGCTCCCCACTTGAAATGCCAGTGAAGCCCAGAGAGGGGTGGAACGCTGGCTTCTAGCCACGCAGATCCACCCGCAGTCAAATTCTCTGGGAAAGATTGCCTTTCTTGTTTCCCTATGCCTCGAAATGCAAACCAAAAGCAGGGAAGGTAGGATGAAATAGGGGCTCCTGTGTATTGCTTATGTCAACATAAATAGTTTTCAAAAGGCAACAAGGCCCCACCTTTTTTTCACTTTTTATTTTGCTATAACCATAGATTCACAAGAACTAATTACTAAGGACTCATTAGAGAAGTTCTGATTCCTCTCTTGTATAACTATTTCACAATCAGAAAATTGACAATAATGCAAGCACCAAACTTACCCAGACATCTCCAGTTTCATATGCTTTCCTAAGTGCATGTGTGTTTAGTTCTCCACAATTTTATCGTGTGTAGATCCATGACACACTATGTGTGTCAACAGAATGATCCCTCTCTCGATCCTCCATCCACCCCTTGGCAACCTTTGAGCTCTATGATTTAAAAAATGTTTATAAATAGCATCAACAGGATGTAGCCTTCTGAGATTGGCTTTTCATTCTCAGCCTAATTTTCTTGAAATCTTCCCTAGTTGTTGAGTCTATTAAGAGTTTGTTCCTTTTTTGCAACTGAGTGCTATTCCGTGATATGGATATACCACTATTTATTGATTCACCTGTTGAATATACTTTAGCCACCTGTTGTTGTTCCAGTTTGGGGCTACTAGAAATAAGGCTGCTTTGAACATTCCCGTACAGGTTTTAGTGTAAACATCTATTTTTATTTCTCTGGGGTAAATGCCCAAGAGGGCAACTGCTGGGTCATCTGGGAAACATATATTTAGTTTTGGAAGAAACTGTTACACTGTTTCCAAACTGGCTGCACCATTTTGCAAACCCTCCCCCGCAAGCAGTGTCAGCAGTGACCCACTGTCCAGTTCCTTGCTATTGCTACTGTCACCAGTATTTATTTTAACCATTCTGAGAGGTGTGTAGTGAATTCTCATTGTGGTTTTAATTTTTATTTCTCTGATGGCTAATAACATTGAACATCTTTTCATGTGCTTATTTGCCATCTGCGCATACTCTTCAGTGAAATGCCTGATGCTATCTTTTGCCCATGTTCTAATTGGATTGTCTGTTTTACTGTTTAATCTCCAGAGCTCTTTATATATTCTAGATAGAAGCCCTTTGTCAATTATGTGCTTTGCAGATATTTTTCTCCCAGTCTGTAGTTTGCCTTTTCATCTTCTTCACGGGTCTTTGGAAAAGAGGGCATTTTTAATTTCGATGAGTTCTAATTCATCAGTTTCCTTTTCTGAGCCATGTTTTTGATATCAAGTCTAAGCCCTCTTTGCCTCGACCTTGCTCATGACAATTTTCTCTTCTATTTTTCCAAAAGCATTAGAGTTTTATGTCTTCTATGTAGGTCTTTGATCTGTCTGCATTCACTTTTGTGTAAAATGTGTGGTGGATGTCCAATTGTTCCAACACCATTTGAACCACCCTGTTTAAAAAGCAATTGACAATATTTATCATGAACCAAAAGAAACTCCAAAGCTTTTTGCCTATCACTTCTGGGAATTTATCTTAAGGAAATCATGCAAAAATATGAATAAAAGCTATAAGCTTGGAAAATAATCCTATAACTTTGTTTATAAAATGGAAAAATTACAAGTAGTAAATGCCCAATAATAAGGGATTGATTGAGTATGGCACGTACAAGGAATAATATGCAACTGTTAAAAATATATTTGCTGAATAACTTTCACCCATTTAACAAATATTTACTTGATATCCATACTAGTTGGTGCTGAGGATAACCTGGTGAGCAAATTAGACACCATCCCTACCTTCTGGAAACTCACAGTCTAGAGAATAAAGAAAATAATCCTGGCACTTAGAAAACATTTAGTAAACTAAGGGAAAAGACAGGAAGTAAAATTGTTTGTACAAAGTGATCGAAACAAGGTTAAAACATAGGTATGTGCAGAAGACAAAACGATCATATCTTTTAAATTGATTGGATCACGGACAGTTTTTTTTATCCACTGTTTTCCATACATCACATAGCACGTTCTTTCTGTACTACGAATAATAAGGAGAAAAGCTTTGATTTTATAATAAGGAGAAATAGCTTCTTATCATGGATAGGTTAGTGGCCACAGAAGCACATACAACAAATCCAAAGGGTGTGGAAAAGACCACAGCAGACAGTGAGGTGTCCCAGCGTCCACCTAAGCTAGAGAATGATTGGGTCAGTCAGAACATATCGATGGGCGCCTGCAAGGTGACCTGTACCGGCTGGGCACTGAGAATAGGGGTGTAGGAATGGACAGCCCTGACCTTTCAGAGCTCTTAGAAGGAAGCCTGATCTCCATCTTCCCCATGCTGTTCAGGGCTTCAGGATTAGACTCCTTTTACATGAGGCCTTCTGATCCTACAGCTTACGCATTTGCCGGTGTGGTCTCTCCACAAACCTGTACGGTGGTTAGGGAGTAGGGAGAATGTCCTTATCCCCACTCGTCAGACAAGGCACAGAGAGCTTGAATGACTGCCCGATCGTACGGATCATAAATGGCAAGCCCGGAGCTTGAGACCTGGCCTTCTGTCCCCAAGGCCAGTGCTGACCTCAGAACACCACAGCTGCAATGACAACGAGTGCAAAGCAAGTGAGTGATCGGCAGATAAGCGCAGAGGATGAGAAGGCACAGACCGAGGGCAGGGGTGGGCTCCTGTCCCCTGGAGGGGTCAAGGTCATAAGGGGAATCACCTCTTCTTCCTCTCCCCAGATGGTGAAGGCAATCCAGGTCCTGAGAATTCACCTGCTGGAGTTGGAGAAAGTCAATGAACTCTGCAAGGACTTTTGTAACCGTTACATCACCTGCCTCAAAACCAAGATGCACAGTGATAACCTGCTCAGGAATGACCTCGGGGGACCCTATTCCCCAAACCAGCCCTCCATAAACCTTCACTCACAGGTAACACGCAGTGCTGGGTCCTGTCTCTTAGGTCAGGCATAGGAGTGTCTACAGCTGCCCTGGAAATGTAGGCATGGGGATTAGAGTCCTTTTCCATGAGGCCCTCTGATCCAGTCCCGGGCAGCACGGCCCTCTCTTGCCATTGCTCACCATGCCAGGACAATCTCATTCCCTAGAAGGTGCCCAGGTCTCAGAGGGACAACCTCCAAGTGATTCCTGGCTTCCTGGCCTAAGAGATGAGCACAGGATTAAGGAGGTGGAAAGCTTCCCTAATGGCCGAAGTGGGGACAGAGCTGGGGATGGACCCACACATCCTAGACCAGAAGACTCCTCAGGAAGACTGTGGCTTGCTCAGGACCCTGTGCTCCTGGGCAGGAGGGTTTGGGGAAAATGGTCCATCCCCAAGTCCTGCCTACCTATTAGGTGAAGACAGCTTTCCTGGGACCGCTTCTCCCCAATCATCCTATTCTTGCTCACCCTACCCTGGCACATCTGTCTCCCCAAGGTTCAGGGCTACTGTCAATGTCACCTCAAGCCATCCCCTTTGGAGGTTCACCCTGGGAACTGGGAAAAGTGGAAAGCGTAGGTCTATGTTCTAAGTGAGAATGGGTCCGCCTCCTGGGCAGAATATTTCCCCCAAACCCACAAACTGAGAAAGCTGCCTAGCAAGGTCCTTCTATCCAGACTCACTGGCATCTACCTACGCCATCAACTCCCCACTTTCCCCCTCTGCCACTGAGTTCCTGAGTCCAAGATGGGCACATAGCAGGCCCCACAGGGGGTTACAGCAGCCTCTTCTCATGAGACGATCAGAATTGGTGCGACGGGTAAAAGGGAAAAAAAAACTTTCTAAAAATGATTGGCAAGAGGTATTGGAAAAGGTGCCTTAAAAAGCGGATGTCATTTTTATCCCTAAATTTTAAGGACCAACACATTTACTCTCTCTCCTGGTTCACAGGGTCAGGGGAAGGGACGAGGCTAGCCAAGCCTTGCCCATTTTGATGTGGCAAATATCACATCAAACCCACCCCGATAGCATCTCTATGGGAATCAATAGTGAGTACTGCATGGGACACGAGACAGGAAGTTTATTTCCTCTTCCCATGCTTGAAATCACCAAATCACTTTATTACAGATCTAAAAACAGCCACCCGGCTTCTGCTTGCTAATATTCTCTTGAAATAGACTCATTCCTTCAGAGTCTTATTGTACTTTCCCTTATGATCAAAATTAGCAAGAAACTTGCATAAAAGAGGACAATAATTGCTCAACGAGCATCTCGTTTGTAATTTATTAGTTTCTATTATTGTGGGTTACCATGGCGACGCTGCGCAGCCCCGGTGACGGGAGAGATGCAAGATAGGAGCCGAGGAGGCTGTGAGGCCTCACCAAATGGAGATGCACATTTTTATCAGTAATTTTCATGAAAATAATAAGTGAGGAGTTAATGAGATGGAAAGCCATCCTGTGGCTATTGTGAATTTTTTTTAAGTGTTGATCTAATTAGAATGCATCGGTCAGGAAAAGTAATGAGGATTTAGTGCCTCACAGAGATGTGAGGATCATATCAGAAAATTAGCACAAGTCTTTGGAAATAATCAGGTCCTTAGAGAGACCCTGGATTTCCCCTCGTGGGCCCTTCGACTTTACCTCCAGCTCTGGCTCTGGCGTTGGGGCGGGGAAGGGTGGGGGGCTAGCGGGGCCGTGGGGGAGGACAGAAAGGCCAGGGGGCTTGGAAGCTGCTGGGGCTGGGACTGACAAGTTTGTAGCAAGCAGGCTCACTGGAGACTGAGCTGGCAGAGAAGGACAACATGGGCTTGGTGAGCCAGGTCTCAGAGACGCGGCCTGCAAAAGTCAGTCCTCTTGGGGAATCCCAGCATCTGGTGCCTTTAAGTTTGAGGAAAGAGGAAAGAACTTTGATTTCTACCACTTTAAGGATCAGATCTCAGCCTGATAGGGAAACCCGACGGGGTGGCTACTGCAAACAGGCTCTTATCCACCTAGAAAGAAGAACCCAGACAATTAGGCAAAAATAAAGACATCCAGAAAGAGGAAAAGACACTTAGCAAGGTGTTCCTACTTGGTGTTCCTCAAACTTATGCCTTCGTTGCCTCTGTCTGCCACCACATACTCCTACTTCAGTGGGTAAATAAGGTGATTACACTCAGCCTCCTGCCCTGGCCTCCTAACCCAGCTCCTGGATTCTCTGGCTCCCCCTAGCCCCTGCGCGCGCGCGCGCACACACACACACACACACACACACACTCACTCACAATGCACACTCACAATGTACACTTCCATGCATGCATCAATGCCCCATGCATGCATACACTCACACCCATGTACACACACGAGTACACATGTGCATACCTGCATGCACACTCATGCACTGTCACGCGTATGCACACCTCTAAAACTTCTGCTGTGGGGTGTGTCTTCCTGAGGCTCTGTTAGCATCATCATCCTGCTCAAAGTCTCTGGTTGCCCTCAGAGTTTTCAGGTCCTTTCATCTGACATTCGAGGCCCTTTCATGTCACCCTTCTTCTGTGCCTGTGTTCAGGTGACGCCGCCACATCTCTGCAAGGCCAAATACTCAGGACAGCACTAAGCTGCCCTCCCCATGGAGGCCTCCCTGATGCCCATCCAGAACGGACCCTTCTTTCTCTCACTAACAACTGCAGCATTTTGGCCTTGTCCGTGGTACATGTCACATGCGACTTTCTATTTAGTCACTTGTGTAGTTTCAGTTTCCTGCTATATTTTGAATAGCCATAGTATCTGGTATAGTTAATAACCCACATTCAACACTGGCTGTCACAGGGCCTTGTCCGTGATGGACTAGCAGTAAATATTTGTTGAAAGTAGTAATACAGCGAGGCAGATGGAGAGAAAGAGGGTAAAGAGGGCAAGAGGCTGTTGAAGGAGGAAAGGGGAGATGGGAAGAAAGACAAGGGAAGAGAAAGACAAATATTGAAGGTCACGTTCAAGAGGCAGAGAGAGAGAGCTGAAAAACTGGAGGAAAAGAGCAACAAAGGGAAGGAGACAGAGACCCAGAAAAGGGAAGTGAAGCTGAGAAAGCAAGTGGGCAGGAAAGGAGATGGGTGAGAAACGGCAGAAACAGAGAGGTGATGGGACAGGCAGGACGGCTGTGGGTCAGTGCTCAGCCTAAGACGTGAGTAGGACACGCCAGGTGTCCCGTCCTCCATCAGGTCAGGTGCCTGTCATCGTCCCCTGCAGGAGGCAGGGGACTAGCAAGGGTATCCCAGGAAGGAGAGACCCAAGGCTCCCTCAGGATAGGAGGCAGGTCCGGGAGAAAGGCAGCGGGACCAGTATGGGAGAGAAGCGAGAAAGGCGTGACTTGGGCGTGTGTGTGTGTGTGTGTGTGTGTGTGTGTGTGTGTGCCCGTGTGTGTACACATTCATCATGGTTCAACCTTAATCCCCCCAGCCTGAAATAGCTGCAGTGAGCGCCAGCGTGGCCCAGGAGGGTGTCTCCCTCTGGAACATGAGCTCCCCGATCAACATTCCAGCTACCGCCAGCTTTGTTGCAAACTGCTGGCTCATGGTTTCCCTGTGTGCTAATCATTCACCCTTGTGTTGCCAAGTGGGAGATATTTTTTTATTCAAACCGCCCCGCCCCTCAATGCCAGCCTGTGTCCCCATCCAGCCCTCTGGGCTCTGCACATATTCCCGGCCTGGCCTGGCATTTCTGTATCTGAGTTTTCTTTTGGGGGGCAGGTTGGCGTGAGGAGTGGGAGAGACTGCATCTACCAGGCAGGACTAAAACAGAGTTTCCAAGGGCCTGGGTCACAGCTCATTCTTCCTAAGAACCTCCCCATCCTGCCTGTACCTACTGACACCCAGCCTCCTTGCTTCTCAGAGCCCTGTCCTCTTCTCAGGCCAGCACGATCGATAAGGAGGCACCTTCTAGACTCCAAGTCTGGGTTCTGCTGTCTTTTCTAGAGGCACCAACTAAAAACCATTGCACTGGAGAGAACCAAACTTCAGCCCTGCTGAAGTAATAATTTGACCCAAAATGCATCTCTTTCCCCAGAGAAATTTAAACCTCAGCAATTGGGTTGAGCCGGTGTTCTGTCTCAGCCACAAGCATTCTGGGGGCATTTACTGTGCGCACCATGCTAGGTCCTGGGAGAACACAAGCAAATTGTCCAGGAGGAGCTCCCAGTGTCAGGGGGATGGAGCTCAGTGTCACACCTGAGGACCTAGAGGAGTTGAGGATCTAGAGGAGTTATGTGAGCCAGAACTCAGGGTCAAGGGGACAATAGGGAGGGGCTGGAAAGGAGTAGCCAATGAGATGGGAGAGGAGCTGCAGGAAGGGGTCTGGACTGAACAGAGTTACCACTCAGCATCCTTCTTCCCCAGGAAATGCCTAGATCCAGTGCACATGCCCTGGTGGACAGGATCTGTTCTGCCCAGACATATCAACAAACCTCAGGATTCGATAGGCCAACAGGGGGATTTGCCCATTGCGATTGTGGCTTTGGGAGGACTTCCTGGAGGAGGAGGCAATTCAAGCAGGTTGAGTGTGGGGGGAATGGAGAAGTGGGGTAGTAGACTGTTAACTTTGGTGTCAGCTCCAAAGGTGAGAATCAGCAGTGTAAAGAGAGGTCTTGGAGGAGGTGAGGGACAGAGACAGCCTTTCAGAATTCTGGGGGTGAAGGAGAGCTCCCTAGAGAATGGAACAGATGTACATTTATGCATTCACACATCTATTCAAGCACCTACTGAGCCTGCTGAGTTCCAAGGATACAAAATTGGATATGACACAATCTCTGACCTCCAAATGCAATGATGGACTATCTAGGAGGCAAATTTGTGGGGCGTTATGCTTTGAGGCTGATAATGATGGCCGGTTGCCAATGACTTTAAAGGTAGAGGAGAAGGCAGACAATGGAGTCAGGGTTGGACACATGGTGGGGAAATATTAATTAGTAGCCACCTCTTGTATTGTTTAAAAAAGACCTGGCAGAGACAGGGAACAATCAATGCTTATTGACAACCCCATCACCACCACCACCAACACTGCCTAGGCCAGGCACTTTACCTATTTTAGCTCATTTACTCCTCCCAACAAGACTACCAGTGCAAGTTACTGTCTCCATTTTACACCAAGGAGAGGGAAGCACAGGAAAGTGCAGACACCACCTCCAGGACACACACCTAATGGGCAGCAGAGCTGGGAGGGCTTATCTGGGTCTGTATTCTACTTACCATTAAGCCCTTTACTTTTTTGTTGACATTACAAGGAGCGCCAGGGGACCTGGGCCCTGGGTGGCGAGGGGTCACCCTCCCTACCTAGAACTCCTTGCAGAGGCAGAGATGACAGAGGAAACAACCAGTTGGTGGAAAGCAAGAACTGGATTAGCTGACAGCTGGAAGCAGGGAGGAGGGAGGAACAAAGTGAACACAGTTCTGAGATGCTGCATTTGGCGGGCCAGGCATGGCTCTCCAGCTGTGCTGTCCCCTAAAATCAGTGCTTCCCTACTCGGGGAGGGGGGACCTGCATCCTGATCTATCAGGAGTTTGCACTGTCGAGATGGAAGAGGGTGTAGGAAGTGGGGGTCAATCCCCTCAGTCAAGCCCCAGTGCTCAGCCTCCAGAGGACTTGACCAGGTAGTTTTAAGGTTTGGGGGGGCTCAAGGGAAGTATTTGCTCTTTCAGGGTCATCACTGAGATACAAAGGGACACCCCCAACCCCAGGTGACAGAAAGTTGAGGTCTGGGAGTTACCCCGCCTTACTCCCGTCCAGGCACTAAACTGTCCCTTTGGCCAGCTCCGAGTCCGTCCACCTGGAGTCCCTCCAGCTCAGGGGGCAGAAGACCACGAGGGGCCGTCCTTCCCGCCAGGCTAGTGAAACCTGAGCAGTTCTCTCCTTCCGAGAAGGAATGTTCCTTAAGAGCAGCAGCTGCTACTTGTCCCCACAGGCCAGAAGTGCCTTTCCCTTGAGACTAAAGCCCCCAACAGGAGCGGGACAGAAACAGGATTAGGTGGCTTGTTTATGTGCTTGGCTTCCCCAAGTTAGAGAACCCAGTTTTTACTGACCTAAGACAGAACACTGGTTCTGCCCAAATGGAGGGAGACTGCCGGAAACGAGGTGTCTGGGTACAGGAACAACCCTCTTGGTCCCCTCAGGCACAGGCACATACCCCCTACCCTCTGGCCCAGGCCCAAGCCCCATCAGGCTGCACATTTATTGAGCATCCACCATGCACCCAACACTGGGCTAGGGAATTTAGGGGATTCCAAGGAAGCCCCCCCTTTCCCTCAAAAACCTACAGCCAAGCTAGGGGCAAAAGACAGGTGCATTAAGAAGAGAGGTTTACATCCAGCGTGTAAGGTCGACAGGGTAGGCCACGAACATGCCCTGGGTAGGTCAAGACAAAATTCCAGCAGAAGTGAGGAGCTTAGAACCAGCTCCCCATCCGGGCGCAGTTCAGCCAAGTTGGCCTTAACCCAAATCAGTCCTCATGGGAGGCTTTGGGGGAGACCCATCTGCACCCGTGGATCAGCAGAGACCCCTAGTGGCCTGGGGGTGGATGGCAGACAACAGGAGACTGCTCCCCCACTCCCACCCACCCGCCCACACAGTAAATCCTGGAGCATGGTCTTGATTTTTCTAAAATCCTCAGCTGGAAGGACCTTCCGCAATGTCTTCTGGTTCGTTCCTGTGTCACAGGCATCCTACTTAAGAAAAACTTACCTATATCAGAATATCTTAAGGGGAAACTAGTCTATCAGTTCTTTCTTCACGCCTTCATTTCTTGTCCTTTCATGGTTTATTCCAGAAATTTCTACCTGTAGTGGAAATTAAGTGTCCTCCAGGCTGCATAAGCCCCTTCCCTATTAACAGTGTAGAAAGGTGACCCACGGACTGGCAAAGCTCCTCCTAGGCTGACATCAGACCACAGCTTCAGTTCATGGCTGCTCAGGTCATCGGTGCCCCCACCCCAAATCACCAGCCTCCACTTCTGAAGGTAATCGCAGAGCCTTTGACTTTTCTTAGTGAGGTCTCCGCTTTGAGCAAGTCATCTTTTTTGTTCCAACCATGAGATCTGGAGTAAAACTTAACTCTGTGGCCATTGTGCTCCAGAAGGAATGGCTGAGGTCCCCCAGATCCAGGGCCAGGCAGCAGGAGGGACAAGCTCTCAGCCATTCTAAACCTGCTCCCCACCTTGCTCTGCCCCCTGCTGAGAAGTTCTGAGCCTTTCTGTGTCTGGGGGAGCAGCTCCTGGGAAGGATCAGAGGAGAGAGCCCAGGAGCCCAGCGAGCCCAGCTCCTTGGTTTCCATCTGACTCCTTGGTCAGCTCGTCCTATCAACGTCATTCCTGGGAAACTCCATGGGAGGGCTCATTTTTTGGCCTATTTCCTACAAAAAGTGAATCATATTACTCAAAAGTAAGTTTCCTACTCATCAAAATTAGAGCACCCTTGCTCCACCCGGGAATCCAGGAAAATACCTATGATCCCCAGCCTTCCAGAAATTTCCAGAGCCTTGGGGGCATCAGTGCCATGTTCAAGGTAGAGTTCTTGGACTAGATAACCAGCTCTCAGCTTCTGGTTCCTGAACAATTCCAGCAGGGATGTGAGATTCCGGAAGCTGAAAATGTCCCTAAAATTGTACCAAATGAGCCTCTTACCTCTTTATGATGCTACGAAGCCTGGAAGGACACAGTATTTGGGTGTAGACAGTGCAGCATCTACCTGGTTTGGAGTCTGACAGGCCCAAGAGGAGTCTGTTGAGAAGATAATAATGCTGTGTGCTTAGCCAACATTCTCCCCTCCAGGGGGCTTCTACTGCTGCCATTGTGGCTCCTTTCCCCAAGGAGATCTGTAGACTGTTCCAGAGATTCTGAACCCTGTTGTGTCCACACAGACAAGGGCTCTCTTGAGCCGGAGACCAAGGCAGACCTGAATGGCTGCAAAGTCAAGTCATGGGGCTAGTCTGAGGCAGGAGCTACAGCTTGACTTGTGGGATTTGGCCTTGGCCAGGAACATTGTAGACGGGGAGGCAGAAGCAAAGGGCACTGACCGCCATGGGGGTGCTATCCAGATGGAGCTCTTCTGCTGCTGAGAACCCACACTTCAGGGACTTCAGGGTGTGTTTTAAATCCTGGCCGTGGCGCTCCCTGGTTGAGTGGCTTGAGCCAAAAAAAGCAGGAAGTGATTTATCTGGTGGCTTAAATGTGCCGGGCACCGTGCTTACCTTGGACGCTGGCCGACTGATGTCCAAGCACATCCCTCAGTCACTTGCTGTGACCACCGGTGCTGCACTCAGGAGACCTGGGTCCAAGGCATAGCTGTCTGACTTGAAGTCACTTATGTTCTCCAGACCTCAGTTTCTCTTCAGACAAGTAGAATCCTCTCTCTCCTGCTGATCCCATAGGTAGTGGTAAGGTTCAGATAAAATCTCATGGTAGAGGAATTCCCTATAGTATTCAAAGTATATAATACATTGGTCATTTTCAGACGCATCTAGTTTGGGGAAGCATCCAAAGAAGGTTTCAAACAACCTCCGAGGCTCTGACTCAATGGTCCTGAGAGTCTGTCCTTGAAAACACCGCAGTGCTCAGGCAGGTTTATGAAACAGCTCATATTTACAAAGAAAGGGGTGACTATCATTAGATCATTAGCCCAGACCTTGGGGGTACTGAGATGTCTCTTCCTCTTTTGCCCAGCTAAGAAGCAGCCATCCTCTGACCCCAAGTCCTCCATTCCATTCCTTTGCTGAAGTAACTGGGCTGCCTTACAGCACCTCCCCGCAAAGACCCCAGTGCAGGGGGGCACCCTTTTGCCTCTGTCGGTAAAAATGTGTTTTGATTGAAGCCGAGGCACAAATCTCATATTTATTTACTGACCTGTCTTGTGTTTTCCCAACATTGCTGCATAGTTTGGGAAAGAGTGCCAGGGACACCTTTTTATGTTTGACATTCCCGAATATTCTTCACCAATGAGGGGCACCCAGGCATGATGCTCCTCCATAATCTCTTCCAAATAAGAGATCATGCAAAAGTTGTTTCCATTAGTTTTAGCAGTGAGTGGCATGGAGGGACCCCCTCCTCGATGAAATTTTTCTTCCAAGTTTGTTTCGACTTCAGATGACATCGGTGCTGGTTCACGCCCAACCAGAGCTGGGATGTTGGGATAGGGAAGCTCAGCCTTCAAGTAGACTCACAACTAAAAACTCTGGCCTCAGAGTTTCCTGGGCCTGACACAGGAGAACCATGACCGGCTGGTTCCCAAGCTAAGCCAGTACCCAGGCTGCCTCTGGCCTTCTGGGTTTGGTTTGGCTTTATCTACTCAGCTTGCCTTCAATAACTACTTACTGAGCGCTGTGATTCAAGGAGCACCTTGCAACTCAGTTCTTGGCATGGGAGGATGGAGAGCTGCGGTTCTAGTCCTATATTGCTAACTAGCCGGTAACTTGGGTTTCTAAGACTCGATTCCTTATTTGTACCTCCTGGAGTTGGACTATGGCTTTTAAAGGCCTTCCCAGTTGCTGGGCTTGTCAGGCTCAGTGTTGGGCTTTGCCTGCATGAGCAAGAAGACATCAATTCTGCTGAAATTATAAACTCACTGGCTGGGAGGCTCTCAGAGAATTCCAAGAAGGAGGAGGCAAAGCAAGAGCCACCTTCTCCCTTCCCCAAGGTCACAGCAGCAGAGGTGAGCCAAGAATAGAAGCAAGGCCTCCTTGCTCCCTCTGCCCCATCCCCCAGAAGCCAGACCAGCAGGCCAAGCAGCAGGTGGTGGAGGAGGGAGAGCCGACTCCCCAGGCCTGGGTAATGCTTATTTATGGACGATGCTCCTGCAGCTCTGGTTCAGGGACAGCCCAGGAGGGTGAAAAGGGCAGCTCTGGAGAAGATGCCAAAGGGGATTTCATTGGCTGGGTTGAGTGAGATGTATAAATCAGTGCCTTCTGCCACTTCCTAAGAGGCTCCGCCAACATCCTGGGTGCCAGGGTCTGGGTGGCGACTCACCATGAATGTTCCCTGGGGCTTTCATATTTTAACCTTGTTCCACTAGGCATTGGCTCAAGGTTCCCTCCCAATACATGTTTCTCCTCATTTTAAACTCTGGACTTTCCTGAGAGACTGAAAGCACAAGCTTCTCCCAGTCCTAAAACAAATGCTAGGAAGACAGGGACCCCTGTTTTCTATGTTGGGCCCCCAGTAAATCTATTAATTGCTTACCTGTCTAAACCCTTATAGCTCAGTTCTTGTGATTTCAGAATTGGAGCTTGGGGATGTCAGCCCTGCATGGCCCTGGACAGGTTCCCTGGTCCCAGCTCTGTTTCAGATGAGGAACTGGGGTGAGACAAGCTAGGAGACCTGCACGGGTATTCTAAGGCTCCTTCTGTGACACTCAGTCGCCACCTTTCTTGCTTTCTCCAAATACAGTCCGAGCTCCTGACCTCTCACACACCTTACTCCTACCTTATAAATTAGAGCCGACGGGGAGGGCTCCTTCCTTCCTTCCCTCCTGCCGGAATCCCTCACCATCAGGTCCAAACACTTCCTCGCATAGCAGGATGGATGAGGCCAAAATGGGGACAGAGACGATCATTTTAATCTCAGCTGCTTTGGCTGCCACAGGACAAACTGAAAAGATTGTCTCCTATGGAAAATGGGGGACAACATGGGGCAAAGGGAGACTGTCGGCAGTGAGGTTCTGTGTTGGGAGCCTGAGAAAGGGGAAGGAATTGATAAAATGTGCCAAAAGGTGGCTGAGGCTGAGGTTCCCATGAGACACCCTTAGAAGACAGGTTATAAAAAGTCGAGGGCAGCTATTTTTTATTATTATTTAATAAATGTTTTAGAAGCCAGGATTGCCAGACACCAAGGTAGGCATTAAGATAAAATGTTTGAAGCCCCTTTGTATATGGGGTTTGGTGAAATAAATGCTGGGATGCCCATTCCTGAGGAATCGAGGCCTGGGGGAGCGGTTAGGGGTAGGGGCTGGAGACGGTTGAGTGTGAAGGACAGTTGATGCTGAGCAGGGAAAGCCTGGTTCTCAGCTCTGGCTGCACCTTAGAATCACCTAGAAAAGCTTCCAGAAGCCCAAAATCTCATCACACACCTGACTAATTGAATTAGAGTCTCTGGGATAGGAACCCAGACATCAAGATTGGAAATTCCAAAGTGAAGTCAAGGTGGGAACCCCTGGTGATGGGAGGGGCCACGTCTCCGGTTATAGGGGAATCGACTCACTAAATGAACGACTGGTTGGCTGCTTTTTAATATCAAGCCTTCTTATTCACTCTTTCTAGGAAGCCGTAAGAATTGCCTTTGGGTTGGGGTCTGGGAGAAGCAGGAAGGTGGGGGGGGGCGGGAAAGCAGGAAGGGGAAACGGGAGATGAGGAATCTGGGGCTGTGGCATCTAAGCTCTTAGTGACATTGTCACAAACCACGCCTCCCTTACTGCCAGGACCTCCTGCAGAATTCCCCCAATTCCATGTCTGGAGTCTCCAATAACCCCCAGGGGATTGTGGTCCCAGCCTCAGCGCTCCAGCAGGGCAACATCGCCATGACGACCGTCAACTCACAAGTGGTGTCAGGTCGGTGCAGGGGATTGTGGGGTACATCCCTGGGAGGAGAACTGGTGGTCCTGAAGTGATTACAGGGTGGGGGCAGGAAACTGCACAAAATGTTCTAGGAAGTGGGAGGGGGTGCTCCCTGTCAAGGAAGGGGCTCCCAGCTGAGTCCTGTATGTTTCTAGCTGGTTAGCACAAAGACCTGACTGATGGTTTGAAACAATTTTGAGTGAAAACCTCATGAGCCCCTCAGAAACCAAGTAAGGCTAGCATCCCGCCATCATCACCCAAACACTTCCCACCAGAGGGTCTACACCCCACACCTCCCCGCCACTCCCCACAAGGGCTGAATACCTCCAGAGAAGAGGGTGTCAACATGTGATTGCCAAAGGAATTGGGACCCTGCTTATCCTCACTCTTACCCACCCCCATAGCAGGGAACCCCAAAACTGGTTGTCTCCTCAGGTGGAGCCTTATACCAGCCGGTTACCATGGTAACCTCCCAGGGTCAGGTGGTCACCCAAGCAATCCCCCAGGGAGCCATCCAGATCCAGAACACACAGGTGAGTGTGTGTGCACGGGCATGGGTGAGGGGCGGGCAGGCACCACAGCGGACTGTCTGCTGGGCACTTTGTACAAGTAACTCATCCAGTCCTCATTAACCTCTAAGAGTGCCATGACCCCCACTTTATCCAGGATTTTATCAACTCTTAAGATTTCACTGCATCCCAGAGTAGGAAAGATAAGAATAGGGTCCTGCAATCCCTATTCCTAGTCTACACCCCAAGCCACTCTGACTCGGGGGTCTGTGTACACGAAAGTAGATGGGGAGGAAGAAAATCTGCAGTCAAAGGCCTAAGCTCTGACATTAACTCTCATCTTGGATAAATCACTTAGCCTCTCTGAGTCCTGGAATTCTTATCCACAAAAGCAGAATTAGCACCAGCTGCACACAGCCTTACCCACCTGTTGGGCTGGCCTGAGGGCTAATCGTAACATAGGCAAGTGCTTTGCAAGCCATAAAGTATCCCAGAGATGTTAATTGTTATTGGATGGTTTATGGCAAATTCATCTCTCCTCTACCCTCTGCATGTCCTATTTCCTTCATCTCTCCTCTCTCACCCCCTTCTGCCCTTCCCGCTCCTCCTTCCCTTTCCTTCTCTCTTTTTCCCTTCCTCTGAGGAACTGATGTGGGGTGACGGGAAAGGTGACCTCCCCAGGGCCCTAAGAATGAGTTGGGAAAAGGGGATCGGCAGCAAGAGCCTGCCATCGCTATGGCAACAGGTCCCAAGCTGCTGGCCCGCCAGGCTGCTGATGCTGATTTTTTCTCCACGTGCCCTGAAGGTTAACCTTGACCTCACCTCCCTCCTGGACAATGAGGATAAGAAGTCCAAGAACAAACGAGGAGTCTTGCCCAAGCATGCCACCAATATAATGCGTTCTTGGCTCTTCCAACATCTCATGGTGAGTGTGTGTGTGTTGGGGGCGTGGAGTTGCAGCTCGGGATAAGAATAACCCCTTGGGAATCCAACTCTGCTGCTATCTCCAGGTCTAAGGGGGTGTGGGCTCCAAGAGAGCTCTCTGATAGGAGGTCACCTTCTGGAAGCCAGGTCAAAGGGACATACATACAGCTGGGAGATTTTTCTAGTGCTTGTTGCTGTGATGTCAAATGCAGCCCGGGGACATATTTGAAGAGCGTTAAGTACTGGGCCAAGGGTACAGTGAGGGCCAGAGTTTGCGGTTACTCTTCCAGAACCCTCCTCCTGCAAGCAGCCACGTTCTCCCCCACCCCTCTCCACAGAAGACAGTAAGAGAATCTTGATTCTCCACTGGAACTCAGGTTTCCCAAGTCCTCATGGCTAGAGGAGCAGAGGGTGTGTGTCCATTTCCCTCTGTCCAGAGCAGCCAGTTGCAGAGAGGGGTGGTCGAGACCACAGACCCCAGGGGCAGCCAGGCTGAGCCCCAGGCTTCCTCACATCACCAGCTCAACTGTGTAACCCCCCCTAGCATCACAAGGGTGGTGCTGTCTGCTGTCTTGGCTGAGTGTGCGTGTGTATGTGCACGTGTGTGCGTGCGTGTGTGCGCGTTTGTGTGTGTGTGTATGGGGGAGGGAGGCAGATCCTGTGAGCACAGATGGGTCCCCAGCAGCCTAGGCCTGGTCTGTCAGTATGTAGATATGCAGAGCTAGAGCAGTGCAGGGATCACAGGCTCATTGGCTGCAAAGTACGGGAAAGAGCCAGCAGGAAAGGGAAACTTTCTTCAGGGAGCAGGGAAGAAATCAAATGGACCATGGAAATTAATCGGTCAACTGGTCAATCAACAACTCTTCACTTATAATGGGGGTGCCTCTAGAAGCAGGGAGCCTGGACACAGGAGGCCTAGCTGTAGATCTAGCTGTAGCTCCACGACTGTGCTATAGAGATGTCTAAGTAGCCTGCAGATGTGCTAGAAAGCTCCTGGGTTCAATCTAGGTCTTTCCTCTTCTCTGTAATCTGGTCACACTCATATCTCTCTTTTGATTTGCTAAAGTAACATTGCATTATAACTTCACATAAGTTGATCATTGAGAATCTATATACATATAATTATATGTATTAATGTATAAAAATTAATTATAAATATAAATTATATATATAGTACATTAATTTTACCACTGAAAGTCCAATTCTATCCTTTACCATACTGTAATCCTCTTTTTCCTCTTATACACACCCCCTTCCCTTCTGGTGACTACTAATCAGTCTCATAGGCCGAAAGTTTATTTTGGTTTTGTTTAGTTCATCTGTTTGTTTTCTCTACATACCACATATGCATAAAATCATACAGTGTTTGTCTTTCTCTGTCTCATTCTACTAAATGTCATTCCCTCCAGATCCATCCATGTTGTTGCAAATGGTAGGAATTCATCTTTTCTTTTAATAGCTGAGTAGTATTCCACTGTGTAAATAAAACACATCTTCTTTATCTTTTTTTCAACTAATGGACAATTTCCAGTTGTTAGCTATTGTCAATAGTGCTGCAATAAACTTGGGTGTATATCTATCTCTTCAAATAAGTGTTTTTGTGTTTGGGGGCTTAATACCCAGAAGTGGGATAACTGGATCCATGGGATTTCTATTTTTTATTTTTTGAGGAATCTCCATACCGCTTTTACATTCATTTCTTATGAAGATTCTGGTGAAGCAATGACATCATAGCAAAGCCTCCGGCACGCAGAGGTGCTAAATAAATGTTGTCTCCTCCAAAACTGGTTGTCTCCTCAGGTGGAGCCTTATACCAGCCTTATACCATCTCTTTCCATCCTGCCCCATCTCCCACCCCTGGCATTTCTGAAGACTGATGTGAACAAACCTAGAACCTCTCTGGAAGGGTGGGAGGCAAATGTAGGAGGTAGAGGAGGCTGCAGACAAAACCCCCTGCTAGGGAGCCAGCATCCAGGGGAGCGCCTGTGCTTCGGACTCCTGCCTCCACTACCTTCCACTCCCCATTTGCAGCTCGCCTCTGAGATTACTAATGCCCCAGTCTGAGACTGGGGGGTCACCCTCTCGGCCCCTTGGGGCTGTGCCTTACCTCTCTCCTTGGACCTTAATTCACACCCTTCCCTCTCACCCCCTTCCCGGTGAGCACCTTCTGTAGCTCAGGGTCTTCCTTTCCACCCCATGGCCACTGCCAGCCAGAGTGGGCAAGGCAGAGACAACAGAGGTGGAGAAGAGAGAGGGTAGCTGAGCACAAAGCTGAGGGTCAGGAGGGACCCAGATAGGCCGTGCAAGAGGGACCTGGAATGAGAGGACTTGCTGAAGAGCAGAGTAAGACTTTCTGACACACCCTCCCTCAGCCCTCCAGCTCAGGATGTGCTCAACATGGGGACTATTAATAAAGCACGTGACTGGCAAAGTTCTCCCCTAGTTAATGCCTTTCTCAAAGAGGCCAAGAGGAGACAGGGCAGTGGTCCCTGAGCCTATAAAGTCAGAACCCAGAACTTCCAGATGAGGAGAGAAAACAGATGGGGAGAAGCCCAGACTCAGTGACACAGCTGTCCTCTGAGCCAACCTGGCCACCCAGATACAGGTGGGTACACACACTCCCACACCCCCAGCTCAGGAAAGAACTACTAAGGCTCTTGGCACCTGGGCACAGTAGAAAAAAACAGGTAGACCGGTGGGGGGGCGTAAGGCATGGAGGCCCTCCCATTAGCTGTGCGATCACTCTGATTCTATTTCTTTGAAAAAAGATGACATCCATTTCCCATGGCTATAAAAAGTAAATGAGGTAACAGACAAGAACCATGCCCCCATGCCCACACATGGTTGCACTTAGAAATGTGAGTTCTCTGAACTTTCTAAAACAGTGGACCAAGTGCAAGTATTTGAAGCTTTGGCCCAACATTTGTGAAAATTGATTAGAGGTGGGTGACTGACCCATTATTCTGATCTATAAACACTACTGATTTTACCATCACTTAGCCCTACAAGGATACCTACTGCTACTGCGACTTACCTGTCCCATGTGTATGTGTGTGTCAAAGCCACATGTCTTACATCTGTGACTCAGCTGTGACTTACATCTGGTCCTCAGGAGTAGGACCATACATTATACCTGTTCTGTGGGCCCTGTGTGCTTTTACAGGATGTTACACATGTCTTTTCCAAGCAAGAGTTCTGGGTTATCCCAAGTTAAGCTTATTTCTTTATATTCATAGTGTATTGAGAGGCACTGTGAGTTCCCAAGAGAAGATACGGTTTGACTCTTTTCCCCAAACATACTTGATGGCTTTAAGATGCTTTTGGTTGCTTTGAGGGACAACTCTGAGATTGCAATTCTTGGCGATTGTAACTTTTATACCAAACTGGACATGGAGTAGCTATTCAGTTTTCAGATAGAAGGAAATAAAAAGGAGCAGATGTCATTAAACAGTAGATGTTTTCATATCCAGTATAGTGTAGACAACTTATTTCTTGATTGGTTAACTAGGAAAGTTGGTTGAAGAAAGAAACAACCATTAAAAAGATACATTTCATTTTCATGTAGAAGTCATGTATATATATACTTGCTAACATTTTGATATAGGGTCAAGGTTTTTTTCGGTTGAAGCTTGTCATTTTATTTGCACAAAATTCTCTTGCAGTCAACAGCTACAAATTCCATCTTTATTTAAAATGGGAAAAGAACTTTGATGTCTAGGAAGTAATTTGACATCCTAGGATTTTTCTGCATTTTTATCATGTATTCCAGTCTCTTAACAAGTTTGCTTCCCCTGATCTTAACTATCCAGCATTTTAAGCAAATTTGAGTCATCCATCTTTCTAAAGCTTTCCATTTAATTTTCTTAGCAACTGATAACTCTGTTTTTGCACTGGTATTTCATTGGTTTATAGAATAGCTAATTAAGTCACATAATTGCAATAACATGTACATTTGGTATAAACCAGTCTGGATACAAACAGACTGACTTCCTTATAAGCAGATACATTGGCTAAGGAACATTCTACAGCTTCATTGCCGGCATCTAGGCCAATGTAAACAGTAGTGCTAGAGGTTTAGGGAGGAAAGGGAGAGCGTTGTGTAATCTGCAAACTTGGTTAATAGAGATGGGTTACAAGAACTTCTATGGTAAATAACTAGTTGTTTCTGTTGTCATCTTGCCCTTGGGCAGAAGTTGATATTCTTTGTTTGCTTTTGTCATGTGGCTGAGGCTTCGTGTCATTTCCAGTGTTCTGTGGCATTAGCAGCTACAGAAATATATGCAGATAAGAGAATACTCCTGAGATGAAGGTTAAATCCCAGAGCCATTTTGCTGTTCGGCTGCAAGTAAGATCGGGTGGCTTCATCCATTAGTTGCTTGCTTCTGGGTCCCTGAAGAATGCGGTGATATTTTCTCGCTATTGCATTTTGGCTGCAAGAAGCTAAACTCCTGCTAGAAGCAATCATTCCATAGCAAACCCTGACAGGGCAAGAAACCCCAGCAAAAGGTACACTCCATGGAGAACAGAAAGAGAGCCGCTCCTGCTCCCACCCCACCCCCCAGCCTGCCCCTCCTTCTGCCCAGATCCCAGCCTTCCTGGATGTGCCAGGGGATTCTGCTCATTTCCATCCAAAAATGTGACTGTTCTCTGTGCTGCCACCCAAGCACAGGAGTAGCTTTATAGAATACTCTTTGTGTGCCGAGATCCCATAAAGGAAACCAAGCCCCAGCAGGCCCAGCCAGCCATCAGAGCAGCCATGCCTTCATCACTGACATGTGTCAGATGTATGATAAGCGTCTTCACACATCGTCTCATTTAATCCACCCAACCTGCCTAGGAGGTCGCTGCTACTGTTATCCTCACTTTACCAATAACAAAATGAGTTTCAGCAAAGGTGACACTTTCTCCAAGCTCCCACAGGATTTGAACCAGGTCTGCGTGGCTTCTAGAGATGTATGTCTCCATGCTTGGCTCCCATACAAATCTAGCTAAAGCCAAGGAGCGCCCCGACTCTCAGCGAATTACAGAACCCTGTCCCAAGACAGTGCTGGGCCTTTACATGCCCAGCCCTAGTGTTCAGCCCTCACTGTGGTGCACCTCACTGTCTCTTCCTGCCCTCGCCCTTCTCTGTCCAGCACACCCATAAGTCTGGTGTGGCAGCCAGCCAAGGTCACAGTTGCACCCCGATCACTGCCACCCCAGCTCACCCCACTTTGAGATGGCTGCTCTCACATGAGGCTACGAGAGCGGAGGGACTTGCCTGGGGCTCTGTTGTAGTCACAGAAGCTGAGGGCTCAAAAGGCTCCAGAGACCGTCTCTGTTAGGTTTGGCAGTATTTTAAATTGAAATAGAATTCACCATAAATTCATAGTTTAAAACTGCACCATTCAGAGGTTTTTAGTAGATTTACAAATTAAACAATCATCAACGCTCAAATTCCAGAAAATTTTTGCCTCCCAAGACAGAAACCCTGTACCCATTAGCCATCTCTTCCCTACCCCCAGAAACCTGTAATCTACTTTCTGTCTCTATGCATTTGCCTATTGAGATATCCCACACGCATGCAATTATTGAATATGTGATCTTTTCTGACCAGTTTCTTTCACTTAGACTGTTTTCAGGCTTCATCTATATTCTTTTCTATACATTTGCTTTCATTTTTTCAAATGAATGACTTACCATTATTTTTACATCCTTGTTTGTTTTTTACAAGGTAGGATTTCTCCCCTTATATGGAGTCACCATAGTATTTCCACCACAAAAGCACCCATAGTCCTTCACCATAAGCCAAATGCTCCCTCCTCCCCACACTTCTTCCTGCCCCTCCTTCTCCCCTCCACCCCCAATGCCTCAGAGCTATGGTCAGCTTCAAAGTTTGGGTCAGTTTTAAAGTTTGTTCGATCCTTTGTTTGGTTTCTCTATATACCACAGTAAGTGAAATCATCTGGTAATGAGCTTTCTCCTTCTGGCTCTCTTCATTTAGAATAATCCCGCAGTTCCATCCATGTTGCCAGAAATGGCATGAGTTTATCTCTCTTGATCGCTGAGTAATATTCCGTTGTGTGTATATACCACAGCTTCTTGATCCATTCCTCTGTTCTGGGAAATGTAATTGTTTCCATATCTTCGCTATTGTCAGTAATCCTGCGATAAACATAGGAGTACAAATTTCCTTTCAAATTAGTGTTTTTGTGTCCTTTGGTTAGATACCCAGGAGTAGAATTGCTAAGTATTATTGTAGACCCATTTTTAGTGTTTTGAGGCATCTCCACACAGCTTTCCATGCGTACCAGACCAGCCGACATGCCCAGCGACAGGGTACATGTTCCTTTTCCTTGACATCCTTGCCAACATGTGTCGTTTCTGGTCTTTCTGCTATGGGCCATTCTTACCGGTATGAGATGGTATCTCATTGTGGTTTTGATTTGCATTTCCCTGAGCTTCATCCATATTCTAACATGTGTCAGTACCTCACTCCTTTTTACAGCTGAACAATATTCCATTATATGGCTATACCCCGTTTTGTTTATCCATTCAGCAACTGATGGACTCTTGAATGGTTTCCACTTTTGGCTTCTGTGTAAAGCTGCTGTGCGAATGACACGTGATTTGGGGCCTGCCATTCTATTAAAGACTCTTTGTCAGATCCCAGCTAGCCTCGTCCGTAACCCTAGAGGCTCATGTACTGGGTTCATCCCCACTGGGGGCCACACGTCGGGACTGCACGTGTGCTGCACACGAGCTCCAGGTCACGGGGTGGAGGAGGGGGGAGCCCAGTGGCTTGCTGTAGTGCCTTGGCATCGCCTTCAGTCCCTCCACATTCTTTGCATACCATGCCACCTGTGCTTGTGGCAGGTATGGCATTATATTAAGCCCCAAAGGAGTTATACATCTGTCCCTGCCCACACACCCACTTATGCGATCCCTCTGTGCAGCTGCCGTAGGGATGGTGGCGTCTTTTACAGAGAGAGTGTGGTCTGTGGACAGGACGCCATACCTGGGGGCAGGATCTGGATTTGGGTTTCAGAGTCACGCCACTAGTCAGGGGACCTGGGGTGAGCTGCTTGATCTCAGTAGACCTCAGTTTCCTCTGCTGTAAAATGGAACTCATGATGTCTAGCTCCTGGCATTGTTGTGAAGATAGAGTAAAATGTTGGATAAGAAAGTACTTCGTCCTGATATAGACACAGCTATGTCTACAAGTGCCTCCAGTCTCATCTTGGGAGTTCCTATAAACTGCCTCACCTTGGAAAATGCTGAGAGAAATCACTGAATTCCCTGGAGGAATATAAGAAATCTTGAAAAGGAAAAAAAAAAAGGAAGTTTAGAGAGACTGAGTCATTCTTGTCCCAGAATTTCTTGTCTCCAACTTTTCACTTTAACTTTGTCACATTATCTGAAACTCTACTTCTCAGAAATCCATTTACAATTATCCAATCCCTGTCAAAAGCAGCCACCGATGGAGACACATCATTCATTCACAGCTTAGTATAAATTAGCCAAAGATGACTTTTCTGCTCCCTTCTAGCTAAGTTCAGCTTCATGGGAGGAGTGCCAGTGTTTGTTACGGGTAGAAGATGAAGATGACAATATTTTTTAACACAGCATTTTGAGAAAGCCAGCCAGTATGGGGTGCCAGAAGAAAGACTTCTAGCAATTATTCTTCACCTCTTCTAGACCTTTGAGCCTTTTGACAACCTGATGAAAGCTTTATCTGAATCATTGTTAACCTAGTGTCAGGGGGCCTGACCCTGAAGTCCTAGAGGATAGCAGCTCATATCCAGAATCCCCACTGTGGGATAATGTCAGGGACCTGGGCTTGAGAGAAGAGCAACTGGGGAGTGTCAGCAGGCACAAGAAAGGGAGAAGTGACAAAGTCTGTGATTGCCAATATCACAGTTCACCAGAGTTGAGTTCTACCCCTTAGAAGTAGTGGAAAACCTCTCATTCATTCTTCTTCCATCGTGTGGGCCCCTTTCCACCAGAACACAGGTCTCTCAATGAAATTAGCCTTTGGGACTAGCCTGGGAAACTACCTGTTTTTAAAACAACTTGTTTTGATGGGAAAATCCAAGTTCCAAGTAACTTATCCATTAACATCTAAGTTTTAGATAGGAAACCTGATTTCCACACTTAAGGTCTGGTCACTTAATTTGGAGAGTGGATTATATACATAAGTCATCAGCAGCCAGCCCATGACATAATCAAATGGTGTCATACACACACACACACACACACACGCTCCAGGGCTTTGAGAATGGAGGAATCGATGTAGGTGAAAGGCATTTGACCATCTGTGCTGGACATATATACCAGAATAATGCATCCAGAGTGCAGCATATGATAGCCAAAGGTCCTCTGACAAGTTGTGTCCAGAGAGGGGCAGCAAGAATGTGGGAATCTCTGTCCACATGATTCTAACAGAAAACACATGATATGATGGATGGAGTAGGGGATGGGGATGTTGGAGCCTGCAAAAAAAGATATGTTCCTTTATGGCACCATGGTGTAGTATAAGGAACCAGGGCCTGAGAGGCAGACAGACCTGCAATTGAGTTCAGCTCCTTATTTTACTTGCAGCATCACCTTGATGAGGTCAATGAACTTCTCTGATATTAACTTCCTCTTAGTAAAGTAGCTAAGTAATCCTACCTGTGGTGAAGATAATCAATAAGGTAAAGAATACAGTGCCCGATAAGTGGTCCAGTGCAGAGAGGAGGTAGATGTGGTTGAAGGTTTAGGGGTTGTGAGTCCCCCCACCCCTGCTCCTGACTACCTGAATCTCTCGGCTCAGTTTTGTCATGTGCAAAATGGGAATAATGACGCCTGCCTCAGAGGTACCTTGAGACCTCAGTGAGAAAATATGGCAGGTGCTTCTGCAGCGTCTTCTACATGCTTACCCAAAATGGTAGCACCTGAGAAATGGTGGCAATTGCCGTTTCAGCAGCGCTGTGTGACCTCAGAGGTGTGCTCTGACTGGGTGAGCAGGAGGGAAACTCGAGTTCAACAGCAAAAGCTTCCCAACCATTGGAGCAAGGGGCAGCCTCCCCACACATAGGAAACAACAGCAAAACTAAGCTGCTTATAGCTGGAGACCAGGCAGGGGGCCCTCTGCCCCACACTTGCCAGGCCACCTCTAGGGCTGTGACCCGCACTTCTCTGCACACCCACAACTGCTTTGGGTGCATTGCTGAAAGTCCAAGTGTGAAGACTTCTGCCCGTGGTAGAGACTGGCCTCATGGGCCTCAGGGCTCTCTGCAATATTGACTGTGAGTGAACAGGGTTTGGAGGAGGAAATGGAATTTGGGCCAGACCTGGAAGGAGAGCTGAGATATAGGATTGGGTAGGAAGAGAAGGAGGGGTGATTGGGTGGGGGTTAGCTCCCGCCTGATCATCCTCACCCCTGTCTGGCCTGGGATTCGCGCTGACCGAACACAGACCTCTCCTATTTGTGTAAGCTTGAAATCTGCTTCTCCCTCCCACCCAACCCCACCACCCTGGCGCCTAGGGTATGGTCTTGGTCGTGACTGTCTCCCCTTTTGCTCAGGATGTGCATCTGCAGAGTTTTGCACCCCAGGAGACTCGCAGTCACACCCTGCGGGCTCTCAGTGGAAATCCTCTCTCTCTCCACAGAGACATCTCCAGGTTCCTGCCTGTGACATGAGTGTTTCCTCCCACCATCCTTGGCTGTAGGGATGTAGAGGGGTCAGACTCCCCAGCAGCTGCCCTCCAACAGCCAGGCAGGGTGGAGAGGTCAGAAGTGTGCCCAGGGCAGCCGCAGCCCTGGAGCCATGCCACAGTGGCCGCTCAGGAGCAGGGAGGCCCCAGGAAAGGAGGCGAGACTGGTGGCCTCCATCCACCATAGGCTGGTCAGGTGCAGGGTTGGATGGAGCTGAGTTGAGAAGAGAGGGCTTGTGGGAGACCCCTGAATTAACACTTACTGGAAGCCTACGGTTCTCAAAGATACCACCTGAAAAGTAGGTAGGGGAGTTCTGCAACCTCTCAGCCTCCCCCTAGAAGCCTAAGATCCAGGTTAGGAGAAAACGGTCCCATCAGGTGTGTGCAGGGCTGGAGTCGGCCCAGTGGCCAGGAGAGGAAGCCATTTGCAAAGAGGAAGACATCTCCACATTTGTCACCGGGGCTGTGGACCCGTGTCATCTGCCAGGAAGCCCCTGTGGCTTTTGCGGAGAGGGAGCCCCACTCACCAAAGGGCAGATCTGTTTCGCTTGTTATGTAGTTAACAAAGCCTCGTAGATTGTATCAGGCACTGTTTTAAATACCTTCCAAATAGTGACTCATTTCATCCTTATTATAACCTGGAATTATTTGTCCCATTTGACAAAAGAGGAAACTGAAACTAAGTAAACAAGGTGGTGAGAACCAGGATTCAGAGTCGGGCAGCTGTCTCTGGACTCCATGTCCCCACCTACTCTCACCTCTGACACTCCTCTGGGGAGGTGACTGGTGTGGAATCTTAAGCAACCTTCTCCTCCCCGCCCCCCTACACACATGCAGGAACTGGTCAATTGCAGGAACAGCACTATTAATAAGTACTGACCCAGTAGAATTCCTGGGGAGTCTGAGTCACTGGTAAGCCCCCACTTTCACACCCACAGATACACTCAAAGGGAATGATGAAGGACACCAGTGACCCCCTGGGGTTCCTGAGTTCATTCATCCACTGAGACACACTGAACAGTCACCACATGCCAGGTGTTTTCCTCGGCACTAAGGAGATGGGGGGTGAAAAGAAAAGTGGGGTCCCTTTTCTCAGAACCATGCAGCCTTCCTCACTGGGTTGACAGGTAACTAAACAGATCCTCTCACCTTGGGCAGAATCCAGGGTGGGGGCACTCAGAGTTTATAGGAGGGGCATGGGAATAGGCTTGGGGGGTGGGGGCAGGTTAAGGACCGATCTTGCTGCCTGTGAGGGTGACTTGAAAAGGGAACCAGGAGGCAGGGGATTCGTTTTGAGATTGCAGGGGGCTGAAGAGTGGGAGACAGTAGATTTTATAATGGCAAACTAGATAGCAATGAACATGAGGAACTACTGTTATTGATGACCCCCCCACTGTGGTGTGAGTCCCTGCATGCTACAGGACTCCGTTTAGAGAGGGTCGGAATTCCAGATGAAACTCAACCATGATCTCCCAGGAAAGTAACATAGATAACAAACTCATTTTTTAAAAAGCAAGGAAGTAATTGCCATAAAAATAAGGTTACATTTGGGAGGATATCTTTGTGGGTAGTGGTTGGAAGGGGACAGATGGGGGGCTTCTAGGGTGCTGGTAGCAGCCTATCTGGGGGCCCGGGTGGTAGTCGCCCAGTGTTTGAGGAATGCATGAAGCTATATATTTCAGTTCTTAGTCTTTTTCTTTTTTAAAAAAAAAAAAAGATTTATTTATGTATACAAGCTGGGGTACAGGCAAGAGGCACGGGGCGGCGAGAGGGTTCACCAGAGACAGACCGGGGAGCAGAACAGGCAGATACACGGAAATACACTGCTGAGGGGAGCAGCGGGCGAGGCAGGCGAGGTCTCCTGCGCTATGTAGGAATCTCTCCAGCGGGGCTTCGAACTCACATCGCTGCTGCCGACAGCTCCACAGCGCAGCACCTAACTGCTGCGCCACCAGGGAGGCCCTCTTAGTCTTTTTCTGTGTGTGCACAATTGTAAGAGGTCTGGGGAGGAAAAAAGAGAGGAAATAAAAGAAAGGAAGTTCAGAGCAAGGGCAAGACCTCAGAAAGAGAAATGCCTTGATAGCTCACGTGCTTCTCTCCATCCTGGAGTCTTCTTTTTCCCTCCTCATTAGCATGTGTGAAGTCAGGGTGCATCCTGCCATTGCTGTTGCTCCTTCCCTCACCATCCTCCCTCCACGACATCTTGCTCCCCAGAGCAAGGCAACACCACAGAGCCATGGCTGGCGGCAGGCTCCAGAGCACACTGGGCAGGAGTGGGAAGGGGCCGGGGAGGTGGCGGGGTGGGGGAGGGGCAGTGGTGAGCCCTGCAGCGCTGGGCACAGTGGGAAAGTGGGAAAGGGAAGCTGACTCTGGGCCCCAGCTCTGCCTGCAGCAGAGTCCACTGCCCCAGCAGGCTGCTGCATCCCGTGCATTGTGCCCCTTGGTGGCCCGGCCCGCCTCATGGTTCTCTGCAAGGACGAGGAGGTGGAAGGACAGTTTTGCCTTTGAGTGAAAGACACACCCTGGGTGCTATAAACCCGCCCTGGTGAAGCTTCCTTCACACCCGGGAGTCCAGGCACAACCCAAACCAAAAGAGGCCTTCAACCTCTATTGAACCCCAATGAGACTTGAGTTATGGGACCATAAAGAAGTGAGAGAGAGCTTGGATTGGATTTCAGGGGCACTTCATGAGGGCAACTAGTTCTACATGACACCTACTGTATGGAGAGACTGGTTCCCACCTGAAGATTTGGAATACTGGGGGGCTGAGAGGCTCCTCTGCATTGTCCAGAGGGAGTCAAGGCGTGCCTGCTCTACCTGCACCATCTCAGGAAACCATCGCAGCATCTGAGGGGCAGGCTACTTTACTATTTCCACTTTAAGGTGAGGAAACCAAGGTTGGAAGACAGGAAATAACACATTTCCAAGGGCACACAGCTGCTGTGGGTACAACACCAGCCATGCTTCCTCCTACCAGAAAGCAGGAGACACAGACGGCCCAGAGAAGGGTCTTTGAGTTTCTGGTCCCTCTGCATCTCTTCAAGGAAGAATTGTCCACTCCCAGGGACCTTTTCTCCCAACTCCAGAGGGGTCCTCCAAACAGTGAGAGGTGCCCTGGCTTGGTGGCACCAACGAGCTCGTGCGGCTCCTCTTCCTGTCCTTGGCCCCCCGCCTCTCAGTGATGCTAAAAGTAGCGCTGACCAAATCGAGGTCGAAGCCGGGGCCAGGGCTATTTTGACTCTGTCCTCAGGAATCATCTGGTCTGAGGCGTGGGCACGCTGGACTGCTCCTATGTGCTCTCAGACGTGGTGCCAGGAATGTTCTGGCCCACACACCTGTCCCCAAAGCCAGGCCAAGCGCTGCTACCCACCCCGTGGGCCTCCACCACGTGACTCCCAGGGCACTGGTCCCAGGAAGGCTGGGCAGTGGGACTTGACAGGGGTGGGAAGGATTCAGGGCTTATACCCTTCTCCAGAGAGCACCTGCCGCTTTGGGTGACGCTGCCGCTTACCCCTCCCTCTTAAATGGAAGCATGTTCGCCTGTGCTTCCGTGGCCTCCCTCGGGATGGAGGCCCACCCCCACGGCCTCTTTAGAGACCACAAGCATTCTCCTTCCAGGGAGGCTGAAGGATTTCCTTCTCTGAGGGCCTTTAGCAGTGGAAGAGATTTGCGTCTGACCTGCCTGAATACAAATCTCTGGGCAAGGCCCTGTCTGGAATAAGCATCCTCCTTTCCTGGAGTGAAGTGGCCACTCCTCAGCTCCAGCAGAATTTATGTCCCTGGGGAGGTCCTCCCTGACCAGTCCAGCCCACCCTCCTCCCACCCCCCACTGAGGGCTCAGCACCCATGGAGAAGCTTTCCTCTGCGGCCTCTCCCTCTCTCTGTGAGCTGAGGTATCGCTCACGTGCTGGTGGATTCTCCACCTTGCTCTGTGTGGGGAACAAGTCAGCCAGCTCTTCTCTGTGCCACACGCAATGACCTAGAACCCCGCACTGCCTGTTCCAGGTCTGGAGTGCCAGAGGCCCCATGTGTAACAAGACTGTGTCCTCGCCCGGAGGCAGCCGCCACATCAGATCCTCCCTCACTTCCCCTGGGGTTACACCCCAGTGAACCCATCACAGATTGAAAATATCACAAGTCACAAGTCGAAGATGCCAGCCACCAAACACAGTGGGGTGTCCGTTGTTTACCCCCTTGCTCGCGTGCATCACAGGAGGGAGTCACACTGAGTAGTGCTAGGTCGGGGGGAAGATCAAAATCCGAAGTATGGTTTCTACTCAGTGCCTGTCACTGTCAAACCATCACAAAATGGAAAAAACCTCAAGTCAAACCACTGCAAGTCAGGCACATCTGAGCAGGGAGCAGGGAGATATTTATTACCATATTATTCAGGTATTCAGGTGCAGGGATGACTAAATCTTCCTCAGGGAGCTGGAAAGAGGATTTGGTCTGTGAAGGTCTTCTCGGGAGTTCAGAAATACATTCGGTGGAAAGGTGGGAGGAAGAGCATTCCCTTGGAGGGAACAGCATGTGCAAAGGCACAGAGGCGTGAATTGAGCTCGTGGGACCTGGAAGGCCAAAATGTTGCCAGATTTTTGCTGTCTTCTCAGACCTTCCAGCCATGGGTGAGGGCTACTTGCCTCACTCCTTGGAGTGGGGGAGCAGGGCTGAGGCACCCCCTTCTCAGAAGGGGTCAGAAGGCAGAGTCCCTGCTTCTCTGCCCCTGGGGACTGCATGCTGTATCCCCAGCCTCCTCCTGCTTTCCCAGTCAGGAGGAAGTTGGCGCCTGTGACACTGACGTGACTTCTTCTTGTTAGAATCTTAATATTGTAGGACTCGAGAGTTCCAGCTGCCCTGACATGGAGTCAGGGTCAGAGGTGTGAATGGAAACAACACCTGGTCCTAATTGCTTCAGTCAGGGGATGCGGAGGTCACTGAAGAACTCGCTTTCCTTTGTCACTGATAACGAGGGTGCTGCTGAGGCTGTTGATCTCAACCTCATTCCTCAGAGCGCTTTAAGCTCCTTGCCGACACCCTCCAGTAATAAGTGTATGAAGAGCGGCCTCTTATTGAGCACTTTACACCTCTAATTTCATTTCATCAGGAGATGACTCTGTGAGGTAGGGGTCAGTGTCAGACCTGAGCTCAGAAGGTGAGACCCAGTCTTTGGGACTGTAGAAAACCAAGAACTGCTTTTGAATACCAGCTCTCTCACGAAGAACAATCCTGGCCTGAGGAGGCTGGATGGCTCGGCCCCCTTCCCTAAATGCCCCCCAAGTCTCCCTTCTAGTTTCCAGGGCATGGCTCTGACCCATTCAGACACACACAACACCTTTACTGAATGTCTGCCAGGTGCCGTGTGAGGAGCCTGGGAAAGACGCAGAGTTCCTTGTCATATGGGTCACCATCTGGGGGACCCCACGCGGCCCCCTCTCACTGCCACCGCAGACTTCCCCATTCTTTTGTGAACTGTTCAGCCTCCCCTGCACGCTGGCCAACACCTGTCTCTTCCTCCCAAGCTTGTATGGTGCCCGTGACCCAGCCACAACACCTCCCGCTTATTTTCTGTCTCCCTGCACCTAGCAGTCGTCTGTATATAGTTTGCACGTGTGTGTAGTTTGCACTGGCGCTTCATTACTGAGACAAATTAATGAGCCACAGTCTTGGCCCTCAGGAAGCGCACCCTAACAGAGTCCCGTGTGTCTCCGTGCATGGACTGAAGAGCGAGGGAATCCAGCAGGCCCTTAACACTGGTCTTCCTCTCTCACCCTAAGAGACACTGACTCTGTCTTATCAAGCATCATCACGAAGTAATGGGAAGACTGAGTTCCAAACTGTTGGCTGTTCCAAGTCATCTGGGGGACACTGGTTTCTGTATCTGTCGGGTGGGAATCACAGTCCCCAACCTGTGTGCCCTGCAGAGTTTCAGTGATATGCTTTATTAAATCAAGTTCTTGAAAATATTTTACAGATTATAAAGTATTATACAAGAGTGGTTATCATTATGTTGATCTTCTCTCTCATGGATGTCTAGCATAAGTCTGGGTACACAGTACAAACTCAGAAGTGGTGGATTTAAATTGGATTGACTCATCCACCCCATTTACAATACCACCTTCCGGCAATCCCATGTGCTCTTGGTGCCAATGTGAATCCAAACACTACCGATGTCTGCCCTGTCCACTGGGGGCGATCGTGAGGGCCAAGTGAGAAGTCTATGAAAGCCTCTGGGAAGCTACAGTAATAAACTGGTGACTCATGGGAAACCGCCTTGGTCCACCATCCGGGAGGCTGGACTGAGGGCCGGTGGCCCTGAATGCGGAGCCACAGACATAGGGCTGCTTCCCTCCAAGCCCTAGCTGGGCCCATTGACCTTGGGGAACAGACATTGCACTTGCAAGTTTGGGTTTCACCCAAGTCTGCCTGGCCCAGGATAGTGCCTGTGACATGGTCTCTAGGGTTCTGTAGACCACCATGTGCCACCCCCTCATCAGCCCTCACCTCTCATTCCAGCACCCCTACCCCACGGAGGATGAGAAGAGGCAGATCGCAGCCCAGACAAACCTCACCCTCCTGCAAGTAAATAACTGGTGAGTGAACATCACCTACTGAAGGGCCTCGGACCCAGGGGCCCCTGTTTGGAGAGAAGGATAAGAGACTAGAATGCCCAGCCCTGCCCCAGTCTCAGCCCAACTACTACACAGGCACTCCCTTTTGGGTTAGAAGCAGAAAGCAAGAATCTCCATAGGAGCTATAACTTCATCTGCAGCTTCTCAGCGCCCTCTGCTGGGAAATTGTGGCAGGAACAATACTGGGAGCTTCTTCCTGACTTGAAGGCCTTAGCCTCACCTGCCCACACTGCAGAGATGCAGGGAAACCTGCACCCAAGGACTAGAGGAGCTGCCAGTGGTCAACTAGTCTACCCCCCACAATCCACGTAAATGAACTGAAACATTCTGCAAACCCAGGAGTCAGGGTCCCCCAGCTTTCAGCCCCCCAGCTTTCAGCCCTCTGGAGAAAATTCAGAGGTTAATACCCTTGACTAAGGCTCTTCCTTCCTGTGTTCTACCCTGACGGGTCTGGAACTGGTTTCTGACTCCACTCACACATTCACCTCATGATGCCTGGGGGTCCCCAAGCTCCCTGGTGGGGGCTCCTCTCCCTGCTGAACTTTCACACCCTAGGTCAGAACTGCCTGTTCTGTGTGATAGTTCGGCTGCAGAGTCTGGGAGCAGCACTGCCTTCTCCATACACCGCCCCCCTCCAGGGGTTTGCATCCACATTACCCGGGGGTGACTAACCAGACATCCACCTTCACCCCTGCGCAGGTTCATCAATGCCCGGAGGCGCATTCTGCAGCCCATGCTTGATGCCAGCAACCCAGACCCTGCCCCTAAAGCCAAGAAGATCAAGTCGCAGCACCGGCCCACCCAAAGATTCTGGCCCAACTCCATTGCCGCCGGGGTGCTGCAGCAACAGGGCGGTGCCCCAGGAACGAACCCCGATGGTAAGAACTGGGGCTGTGTGTACTGCACCTGGGGCTGGCGTGCACCTCCCTGGGGCTCCTTTGGGATGTTGAGATTCAAGGGCTGAACTCCCAGCGGGGCACAGTCACCTGTTTCCCTATAGTCACCCCGCCTGATCCCCTTGAAAGGATGTGTGTAAGCCCAAAAGAAGGGGTGCTTTGCATCTATTTTAACAAACCAAATGGAGTCTCACGCGTGGGAGTAGTGGTCGTCCGAGTAGAGGACTGCTCAGCACAGCCCCTCCTCGCTCCACACCCGTCCTCAGCTCCTTAGCGCCCATCAGTGCCTGCGCAGCTCCCCGGAGCCGGGCCATCTATAAATACCCAGGCAGGCAGCTGGCTTGTGAACGGAGGCCAGGAAGAGCTTTGTTTCCCCAGCTTCTCCATCACACCCTCCATATACACTTTTCTAATTGCCGGTCGCCTGGTGCACAATGAATAATTCAATGAGCCAGACATTTTATAGCTTGGCGCGTGAAGATAGCTCTGTGTGGGAAGTGGAGTGGAGGCGTGCGTGCGTGCGTGCGTGCGTGCGTGGTCCAGACTCCGTGCGTCCGTGCAGCTCTGTGGTTGAGATCAGGCTCCTACAGGGTGGGCGCTCCTCTTTTAGGCACGGTGGAAATAAACAGAATTTGAGCTAGAGCAGCTGGGGAGAGACTCCCAACTTCATCACCTGTCTGGGTCACCTTGAGACTTAACTGTCTGAGACTCGGTTTTGTCCCCTTTAGGATGGGGATAGTGATGCGGGCCTTAGAGAAATCTTAAAAGGTTAACATTTCATGTCAAAGCTGCTCAGGAAATGGGAACCTGGGGCGCTGCTGTTTGGGATGGGCCAGCGAGTCGCTATCCAGTGAATGCATGGGGGGCTTCATGCCAGGGCGTTGCCCGGAGCTCGCCAGCACCCCACAGGTCTGTCTGTTCAGCTGTGTCAAGGCGGAGGCTCCGGGCCTGACCCTCGCCTTCCTCTCCCGCGCAGGCTCCATCAGCCTGGACAACCTGCAGTCCCTGTCCTCAGACAGCGCCACTATGGCCATGCAGCAGGCTATGATGGCTGCCCACGACGACTCGCTGGACGGCACCGAAGAGGAGGACGAGGACGAGATGGAAGAGGAGGAGGAAGAGGAACTGGAGGAGGAGGCCGACGAGCTGCAGACGACGAATGTCAGCGACCTGGGCTTGGAACACAGTGACTCCCTGGAGTAGCCGGCAGCCCAGCTGGCGCTGATCACTGAGAAGAGGCGTGTGGCCAGGGGGCTTCGGGGTGGTGGGGAAGGGGGTGTGGGCAGCGGCACTAAGAACGTTGGGCCCCAGCTTCCGTGGATCAGTAGCTTGAAGAAATCCAGAGGAGACACCTGCTCCTTCCCAACCACCGAGCTTCAGTGAGCACCCTGCCCTCTTCCCCAGAACTGCGGACGACTCTGGCAGGGCTGGTCAAGCAACTGCGCAGAAAGGCAGGAGTGAGGTTTGGACTCACCAAGTCCCTGAGGACAGCCGGCACCCATGCCCCCCCACTGGAGGACTGCAGCTGCCCGCAAGCCCTGCGCTGTGAGGCGGATCGGTGCTGCGCGCAGAGTGAGCCTTTGCCAGGGGACAGAGTGAGGAGGAAAGGGAGAGACACAGGGGGTCTGGAGCCCATCCCCCAGAAAGTTCTCAGCTCCTTTGAGAGACAGTCAAGGGCAGGAAGGAGCCCAAAGCATAACCAGTGGCTGGAGAGGAGGGACGGAGGCATCACAGCTTGAAGATCAGGGCGGGACCTGGTTCCATGGGTTTGCACCTCTGTGGCCCTGGCTCTGGGAACAGGCAACCATGGACTCGGGGGGAGGGATGGGGACCACCAGAGTCACCTCCTTCTCCTGGAAGCAAATTATAAGCTGGTGGACGCGCACTGTAGGAGGCTAGGAGGGTTGGCTCCCAGTGGCAAGGAGAGAGCAGAACCTGGGCTAGCAGCCACGCCACGGTGACTTTGGGGACCGCAGAGGTCCCTAGATGGCCACAGAACTCACCTCCTGTAACAGCAGGACAGTGGTGTCTTAGCCCAGACGTCCAGCCCTGGGTGGAGCTGCCGAAGGTCCAACCCTCCCTTGGCCACTGGACAGGGTGGAGCCAGGTGAGCTTGGAATCTGCCCACCCCTCAGGGCCCCCAAGGCTGTCCCTCTGTTCCTGGGCTGGCTCCATCAGCCTCCATCCTTTCTTCTTCATTCTGTCCTTCAGAGAAGGCAGAAGTAACATCGGAAAGCAGCAGCCAGCCCAGTGGGAAGCCAGGGGTTGGAGAAGGTGCTGCACCCCTCTTCCCGTCAGTATCCCAGAAGTGGGGGCCGGTCCAGAGAATGGGCACCCAGGAGCCCAGCGGTGCCCCGCCTCGGCGCCCCTGTCCTGCGTGCTGTGGGCGCCAGAGGCTGGGGCTCCGAGAGGGGAGGCTTCCCACATCTGCCCTGACGCAGCGTCCCACCCGGCGGCCAGGTCCTCGCCCCGCCTCCCATCCTCTCCCGCCCCTACGGCTGTGAATGACAGGACCGCTCACACGTGTGTTTTCCATTGGATTTAATTTAATGGACTTGCAGTTTCACCTGTAAATTGTACATTGGCCATCTCCTTCAGCGGCAGGATGGGAGTGGCTGCCCGGCTCACCTTGAGGGGACCCTCGGGGCCCTCTAGGGCTTCCCCTCCCCCATCCGATTGGGGTGGAGCACAAGGATGGTCGCTTTCCTGAGGTCTCCCCGAAATGAATGTATTTCTCCCTCAAAAGAGCTGATATTTAATGTTTTAATAGGGATTTTTGAGAAACAAATAACCTTATTTATAATCTGGGTGATCCAATCATTTTTTACTCCCTTTTGATGCCATAGGTAGAGGAAAGTCTAGCTTTTTTGGCGTGAGACTTTTGCAACATGCAGTGGGACAAGACATTTCCTTTCTGGTTTTTTCTTGTTCGCGCGTGCACACACACACACACACACACACACACACACTCACCACCGTGAACAGACACCTCGCCCCCGCACAGACACACTCGCACACACGTGCCCACATCTCCTCCTCCAGCCCCTCCACCTGCGTAATGTTATGCAACCTCCTTCTGATGTATCCACCAAACCAGTACTGAATGTGGCCGAGTTTTCAGTAAATCTTATTACCTACAGTAAGCCTGGTGCAAGATTCTCTTTTTCTGTGGCTCATGGATGGTGGGACAGGGATGAGAGAAAATATGGAGGCTTCAGTATGGCCCTTATTGAACTGACTGCCCGAGAACAGGTATAAGGGCTTTCTAGGTGACCTCAGTTTACCTGTCTGGGGAGGCAGCAGCCACTTACCACAAACGTGTCTCGCTTTAAGACAAAGAGATTAGAGACGCGAAAAAGCTCTATACTGCCCTCTGCTGACCGTTTTCCCCCATAGCTGCGCTGAACGTGGTTCCCTGGCTTGCACCACACTCCAGCGCACCCCCCAAAGGTCCTTCCTTTTCCCACCTCTGTCCTAGGCTCCGAGGGTTTTCATCATCATAGTCGGTGCCACCAGAGTCCCTCCCACAGCCCTCACATGCACACCCTCATCCTGCCCCTCAGGAGAAAGATCCCAGGAAGAGGAAAAGAGGTAACCTTGACTCCAGCCACATTTAATCCTGCAGCTATAGGACGACAAGAAATTGAGGCGCAGCTTCTCCCCCCAAATAAGTGACAGGCAGACTTTCATGTCAGCTTCGAAGTTTCCTTCTCTGTGCACTGGTGCTGAGATGTCCAGGTGCTGATTTTGAAGCAGGAGGGGAGGTTCTTGTTCACAGTCGCAAAGGCTGGAGTCCTGGCTCTCCCTGTGGGCACCGGATGGCCCAGCAGAAGATGAGGCAGGCAGGGGAATTGCTTTGCTCTTGTGGTTACACAGGGTGTCTCCTGGGCCACCTGTCTCACTGCCCTCACACCTGGAGAGCCCTGCACCCACAGCAGAGACCGCCCCTCGAGGCCTCAGAGAAAGTCTCAAGATCTGCCCTTAGAACCTCACCTCCCAGAGGCAGCCAGGAAGACGCCAGCTCTCAAAGCAGTGTTTTCCAAGGAACATGCAGCTGAAAAATATGCTATCCAAAATAAATAAATAAAGTTCCATAGCCAAAGTAGTATAGAATGAACTACCTGTTATATTTTGCCAGTGAAGCTTCCTAAGACATGTGAATAAAGTCTCTGAAAAGCCCTACAGGAAAAAAACCTGTTTCAACTGCTCCCCAAATTTATTTGCCTTCTCTTTTTCAAGAAATATCTAACCACTTATATGGGTATGCCACAAAACACACTTCAGGGAGAATTATTCTAAGAAATTGCTAAGTAGCCTGTCCCGACATCTTCCACCCCTTTCTAAACTCTTCTGTCAAGTTCTGCCATCTTTTCTACCACACTGCCAACTACAAGGGGGTTCCTAAATCATGTGAGACGTGGATGATTGTGTTTGGAGGAGGAAACAACCTCTCTCTGCATGTGACCCAAATCCTATCCAGCTCCAGAGAAGAGGAGCCACAGTTCCTGTAGAAATAAGAAAAATGGGATAATGATGGAGTGGGGGGGCAGGGGTTTCCTTTATCCACCCCCAGGGTGGAGCTCTGTTATCAGGACCCTGAGAACTGCTCCAACTGACTGCTGGCCATGCCTCCATCTCCTAGGGAAGCTCTTTCAGGTTTGAGGACCCCAGTCCTGGAAGTTGGTGGCCAGAGTTGACCTCCTTCTGCTACCTTGGACATGGCTAGAAAGGGGCGATGCCAGCTAAGACACATTCATTCAATATGTATTTATTGAGCAACCACTAGGTCCCAGGCGTTTTAGATGCTGAGGATACAGCTGTGATCACATAGACAAAGGTCTTACTTTTAAGGAGTTTACATTCAAGTAGAAGAGTGTGCCTGAAAGTGCACGGTAACATCCCTGCAAGAGTTAAAATATGATCTCATCCTAGGACAGTGACCTCACCTTGACCATTCAGAGCAAACAAGGTGCAGCTTGTCTCTGGGCTGTTCTCATTTAGCCCCTTTGCAAATTAAATGCATCTCATTAAACCAAACCCATTTAGGGCCTCCCTGGTGGTGAAACAGGTTAGCGCAGCGCTGTGGAGCTGTCCGCAGCTGCACCGCGGGTTCGATGCCCAGTCGGGGAGAATCCCACATGGTGCAGCAGACCCCTCCTACCTCACCCGCTGCTCCTCTCCAGCAGTGTATTTCAGTCGATCTGCCTGTTCTGTCTGTGGTGAACCCTCTCACCACCTCACACCTCTGGCCTGCACCCCAGCTTGTATGTAAGAATAAAATAAATCTTAAAAAAAACAACTGTTAACTTAAAAAAAAAAAAAAAACCAAACCCATTTAGGACAATGCCTCTCAGGTGTGCAAATCTTAGTGCCTCTTCCATTTTAAGACATTCCAATATGGTGCCAGGTGGTCAAATTCAGCCAGCAGACATGTTTGATCTGGACCATATATTATTTTTCTCGTAATTTGTGCCAACATTTACAAGTCAGAAGAATTGCACATAAAAATTCAGATTCCTGGTTTTGCTGGAAAAATTGGGCGATCAGGCATAGGGACCTGCGTTCCCACATGACCACAATTGGATGTAATTGAATCATTGCCGCCCCTTAGGATGTGCTCTCCAGGTTTTCGTGACATTGGCCACTTGTGTGGTCCCCCGATGTTGACACTAAAGGTCACTTGCCAATTATTATCAGGCCATCACTATTTCCTTGGCTGGTAGCTTGTTATGCTTCCCCCTTCTCTTACTGCCTCCTTTTTTAGTCTTTCCCTCCACTATTTGAGTAGTTAATCTTAGAAGAGAACTATTTCTCTATACCCATTGCTCCTTCAAGAGTGAGAAAACTGAACTACACCAAACAGCTCTGCCTTTGGGAAGAAAAACATAATTAAAAAGAATGCATCTGCTTGTGGCTATGGGACGATCCTCCCTTTAGTTGCAAAGTGTCCCCGTGTCTTACATCCAGACATCCTCATTCCTGTGCTACCTGCGACCCGGCCTGATAGACACTCGTGAGCCTGGGAGCATAAACACTACCAGGGTTGCTTGTGAAATATGCAATTAAGGCCCACAACCAACTTCTCTCCAGATACCAAGACAAGAACCATAAAGACAGAAACACAGTTCTCAGAAAATACTTTCCAATTGCCTTTAGAAGTCCCTTACTTACAGCTGCTCCCTTGAACTTTTTGCTGCAGCATCTACAAGCCCATGAGCCCGCAACTACAAGCCCATGAGCCCGTGAGTCATGAAACTTTCACAGGTGCCCACGATGTGCCTGGTCTCTATGGGGGCACAGGCTAATTCAGTGTTGCAGGCCAAAGGCACCCCAAGGACTGGCAGGAGGGAGGCCAATAGCACACACTCTGTGCCTTTCCACTTTGGTGTCTTATTTTCTTATTTGCATCCCTCCGACAAGGCAGATTTTATTACACCACTTTCAACTGTATCTTATACTTTTATATTTCTCAGCCTCTCTCTGGGCCAATCTCATTTAGCCCCTTTGCAAATTAAATGCATCTCATTAAACCAAACCCATTTAGGACAATGCCCTTCAGGTGTGAGAATCTTAGTGCATCTTTCATTTTAAGACAAGTGTTTGATTTATTTTTCATCTCATTACACTCTTTAAAATTATGTGCATCTCATTACACTGGGTGCAGTGAGACGACTTATTTCAGGTGTAGACATTACACCCTGTATTATCAGGCAAGAATTTTTTTTTCATTTCATTACAAGCCTTACAATTTATGTACATCTCATTACAATCAGCCATTTAAGACAATTCCCTTCAGTTGTGTATATCTCATTATACCTTTTCATTTTTGGATTTTTTTTCTTCCTATTACACCCAAGTCTTATTCAGGGAACTCTTTGGTTGTACAGATCCCACATTCACCTGTTATTTTGTGAATTTCTGGGTGGTTGCCTCCCCTAAAGTACTGCAAAATTTTTATTACACCCACTGATGTAAGGGCCCCTGTGCCCACCTGCGGCCCGCCCCTGACTCCTCTGCGGGGAAAGGAAGGAGCCGGGTTCCCCCGATTTGGCTGAGACTCTGCGGGTAACTTCCCTGCTCACACAAGGAACATATAAATCAGCTTCCTCACTTGCACACTGAGGGGGTTGAAGGAGATGGTCCTGAATTCCCCTGCAGCTGACAGTTGATGAAACTCTGGTCCGGTGGGCAGCAAACAGCACAGTGGCTTCCCCAGCTTCCCCTTTGGGCAGCCCCCCCCTCTGCTGGAGAAGCTGAGATTGACATCACTGTCCAGGCTGACATCACGCAGGCTGCGTCACACTTTCGCTGCTCTTTTGATGGGATGACCCTGCCCGTGGGGGGGTCCCGCTTTGAAAGGAAGTGAATGGCTCTGCCCTCTTGTGACAAAATCCACCCAGCCCCTCCAGGCCCAGTGGCACCTTCATCCTCCTCCAATCTCCATCCCAGAAGACCCAGCTGGGGTGCACCTCAGAATTGCTGAGCAGACATTTGGTGTTGTAGGTACCAGGTTCCACTAAATCAGAATCACCCAGGATGGGACCAAGGTAGGTGCTTTGTAATAGCACCCCAGAGACTAAACCACTACTGCTCCCAAGCCTGACTTCAGAAAAGAAGTCTCTGAGCTGCAAATTGCTCACAGCTTCTCAGATGTGCTTGCTTCCTAACAAGAATCCAAACTTAGAGAGAAAAAGATCATTTCTCGGTCCTGCAAAGGTCACAAAGAGTGAGTAGACCCTCTGTGCCCAGCCAGCACACTGTGAATCGTCATTTCCTCCCATAACCTGAGAAACCAGATGACCCAGTTCCCACCTGTGCCCTTTGTGTCCTTGTCCAGACCTGAGGCATCTGGTTCTAGAATCTGCAGTTGCCTGGGCTCATTGGGCTACCATGAGGCAGGATTTTGTGAGAATAAAGGACAGGGTTACGGCTGATTTTAGGGGAACTGGCTGTGCCGTCTTGCTTTGCTTCCCCCCCACCCAGGTCTTCTATGTCTACTGGATTGAAAAAAATGATCTGGTCCTCAGGGCTAAAGGCTACAGGGCCCAGCTCTTTCTCTACATTCCTCAAAGTTTGCTAGTAAAAACAAAAATCACAATAAATTGAGCACATATGCTAAATAATGTAGATCAATCAAAATAACCCTGGAATTACAGGTATTATGATTGATATCAGTATTCCCATTTCTAAAGTGAGGAAACTGGGACTCAGGAATTAATTTTCTCAGAAATTATTCAGTTAATAAGGACTGGAATCCAAGCCCGAGGTCAAACGCCATAGATGGCCTCCTACACATCATCTGCCTCCCTAAGCGAAGCCTCTGCTAGGCCAGGGCGGGCCTTTAAGGTCATGGCAAGAGGCCCCCTCTTCCTTGAAATCCTCAAAGGCACCTGCATCCCTGCACCTGCCTTTGTGTTTCTCCTGGAAGATCCCCAGATAAAACAGTGTTCAGAGGTGTAGGTTCCAAACCTTAGCCTGCTCCTCCTGTGGCTGAGCCTCTGCCCACCAGCCCCCCAGCTCCTATCTTTAAATGCCTACATTGGGGGGCAGGAAAGGCAGGACCTAGGTCTTCGGAGCTTAAGTTGATTTGCACATTTTTCTAGGAGCTGTGCTACAGGAAGGGGTGGGAGCGAGTCTTGGAGGAGAGGCTGCTGTTGGCCACCACAGACTGGGAGAAAGAAGTGGTTGTAGCAAGGTCAGTGGCACTGTCCTGTGGGCTGGCCTATGTGCTTCCAATTGATGGGGGGCTCAGTGCACGTGGTCTGTCTGGAATGAGCCTTCCCTCCTCCCAGCCTGCATAAGCTATTCCTTCTCTCCTATTCAGAGAGCACGGCTGGTTCCTGGGATATTTTAGGCTTGACTACTGGGAGTTTGGGCAAAAACACATTGGAAAGTGGAGGAAGGACAAAGAGGAGGGAGCACATATAAGGAGTGAGTGGAGTGGGCCCTCAGGTACAGGGAGGCAGGTGGGAGCAGAGCACAGGCCGCAGGCCCAGGGGCATTGTCAGACTGGGCAACACTTGAGTAAGAAAAATCAAAATGACTGTTTAACAAGGAGGGGAGGAGACAGAATGAGGTGGAAAGAATTGGGCTGGAATACAGACACCTGGTTCTTCCTCTAACTTGCTTTCCTCATTCTGTGATTCACTTTGCTGTTCTCTGACAGGTTGGGAGTAGAAGAGAGAATGAGGAGGGGGACGTAGAAAGAGAGACAGACAGAGATAGAGACAGAGAGAACTAGATGTGCAGTGTCTCTGGGGTTTTTTCAGACAAAGCTATTATCAAAATGCCAACCAGTTCCTGCCTGGCCGATTTGCATATTCCATGCTGTGCTCTTTGAAGCAGGATGAATATGCATGAGGGCGGGTGTGGGGCTGCTGGGCTGTGGGCTAAGGTGGCTCATTGTTCTTTTAAAAGAAAGGCATTAAAATGAAGCCAAAGCACCTTCCTGGTCAGCAGAGTGGCCTCTGCTTCCCCTCCCTGGTAAAGAGAGGAGGGGAGCAAAGCTCAGGCTCAGACAGAAATCCTGATGACTATTCTCACACCCTCCTAAGGAAATAAATAATCAGCACCATCAAGAACGGGAGTCTCTCCTCCAAAAGCAGCATTTAATTGCTCTCCTCTCCACGCATACTAATCACAGAGGCTGGCTCAGTGATGAGAGTCACCTCTCCTGGCTTCTGTGGAAACAAGGCTGCCCCTCCCCACTTCATGTTTCTGCTGCAAGGAGAGCTGGGTCTGGAGGGGCCCAGAGTGCTCGGTGCCTGGGCTGCGGTGGGAGACCCCAGGACTTGGTGGGGACTCAAAGAACGCCCCTGGAATGGACTCGCTGGAGCCCACTAGGACCCAGTTTGTTTTTCATGCTAAGACACGCGGAGGACACACCTTCTCAGCTGTCCTCTTCATCTCTTCTTCTCCATCACGGGCTGAGGAGCGGCCCTCTCCAGATATTATTTCAATGAAGATGAAAAAGTATAATTTCAAAAACCCAATTTATTCCACAAACTCTAGGACCACAATACCTTACACCTTCCTTTGGGGCTTTCTCTGAGCTATTGAGTCTGTCTCGCATGCTGAAATGGAGGTGAAAAGGGTGGGGGCTGTGGTACATTCCAGGTGGAAATGGCTCTTCCCCACGTGATCACTAACTTGAAGTCCGTACAAATGACGGGTGGCCTCTGGCTCACGGTCGAGTTTCCTTTCCAGGACACCATCAGGCCAGGCTTTGCAAAAGCCACATCGAGGCCTTGAAGTGACGGACTCACACCTCAGCTGAGGAGCCTGCTCTCCTGACCAACGTCCTGCCTCCCTAGGAGGCAGCCCTGCGGGGTTGGCTGGCTCATCCTCCTCCTGAGCAGACATCTGACAGTGGACTTGAGCCCCACCATCGAGATGACCCTCGAGGCTCTTGGTGACATTGCCCGGCAGGACCAGAAGAGGGGAGAGCTGGGTCTGGCCCATGTTAGCCCCACCTGTGTTTTCCTCCAGCCTGGTGGAGTCAGGGCTCCAGCAACTGGAAAACACAGAACTTCTCCAAGAGTGCAAAAGCCAGCAGCCTGGGGAGCAGGTTTCAGCCAGGTTCAGACTCAACAAGCCTGCAGCGGGGCATTTCTAGCAAGTTCCTCGGGGCTTGTCAGTGCTGTTGGTCAGGGGCACCACTGAGTCGCAAGGACAGAGCAGGCAACGCAAAACCAGGGGGATATTGATTGACTCTCTCTCTCAACTCCTGATGGGGACAAAAGGAGAGCAGAGGGGCCACTCTTCCCACCCTTCCCTGCTCCCCTCCTCCTGACACTTGAGATTTATTTTTAACTGCCAGCCGCTTTGATTAGCTTGTCTCTGCCGCTCCAGACACCTGCTGGCAGGATAAATTGGGGGAAAGGAGTGGCTGACCCAGATCTGACAAATCCAAGGCAGGAAGAAAAGCTCCTGGGAATTCACTGCTTTCCTTTGGCTGAGGCTGGTAAAAAAAAAAAACTCCATAGCTGCAAAGGGTTCAACTTGATAATGACCTCACACCACCACCAACCTTTGTATCCTTAGCTGTAGTGCCAATGAATGCAGCACTGAGTCATCCCTTTTGGTCAAAGGGCTGATTTTTCTGTCCATTTTCGGACTCTTGAGGGTCAGCAGGGCTTTGTGGCGGCTGCATCCTCCATAGCAGCTGGGTCCTATTTGCACACACGGCTCTGTAGATGCCCGAGTTAGGCTGCAGGCCCCGGGCGGTTTCACAGGTGAGCTAGATGGTCTCCTCACCCCCAGGTGGGCTACTGGGCTGCAGTGCTGCTTCTAGGCCCAGGAAGTGAGAGGCAGGGTACCAGGATTCCTTCTAAGTTCACCTACGTTGACCGATGGCCTTCTGTCGAGTGTGGCAAGTGTGCGCATGCTCGGTTAAAGCCAACGCTGAGCTCCTAATGTCGCGGCCGCCATCACTAAGGTGAGTGGGAGTCTAATTGGATAAAGGACCTAAGTGCCAGTATGGCTCTACCCCTTGAGCAGCTCTGCTCCTTGGTCTGGGCTGTAAAATCAGGATGATGCTGCTACTTACGTGCCACTGGGGTTGCTGTGATGTGAGCTCAACAGTGATGGCGGGCGCGTAGCAAGTGTCCGATGAAAGTTTTGTTTTAAGGTGGGGCTGTGGGAAATGGCAGGGGTGACATCACTGGAGAGAATTCAGGAAGTGGTGACCTCGAGCCAGCATCCCATGCAAGGACAGCATTTGCCTGCTGCTCAGGCAAGGCTGGCAGCTGCTGCCACACACGCCGGGCAGGGCTGCAGAAAGGGCGAGGGAGGCACGCACGGTCCGAGGACCATTCCTGGGGTCCCTGGGGGAAGTCTGGAAAGCAGTTGCCATCACCCATCTTGGGGAGCTCAGCCATGTTCCCTGAGCCTCCGGGTCCCTGAGGGTGCTGACAAGGGCCGGTAAAGTCAACTGCCCCCCCTCTCCGCCAGGAGGCCCTGCGCTTCCTGGGTCCTCCTTGAGGCCCACTTTCTATCTACACCCTCTCTAACACAGTAGTTCCTATAACACATCCTGAGCTGCTTTCAGGGGGGCCAAGCAGCAAGATCTCAGAAGTCTGCGGTCAGCCTCCTCCCCCACTCCCTGGAACATGGGCAGCCCCACCAGGCCCCACAACAGGTCCCTACAGACCAGGCTGGCCACCACAGGCCACGGAAAATGGTGGGAAGGCAGGTGCACATCATTTCTCTAGAGGGTTTAGAACAGCGGGCAATGGACACCACACTCCACAGCAAAATATTAATTTCAAAATTTATTTCAAAATTAGTCTTAGAGTGTAAGCTGTTTTGGAGGGCTGGAGCCAGACTACATAATGAGTGGTGAGAACATCTGCCTTCCACCGACAGAGGTGGAGAGGAGGCACCGTCCCCAGTCCTGCCCTTCGGTCATGCATCCAATGATTACTAGGACTAGAAGCCAACAGCAAAGGACCCGCGCGTTTGCTCATGTTTAATCCAGGTTAAGCTATACACGTTGAGATACACGTCGGAGGTTACGTGGTGTCATGCAGTCCCTGTGATGGAGTGACTCTTGCTCAGTGACCTCCGCAGCAAGGCTGCTCCAAAGGGCGAGGTTAAGTGGGACAGAGCACTGAAAAGAGAAGGGGAGAGGAGAGGTCACAGCACTGTGTGGGTCGGTACCTCTGACCCAGTGCGGCTCTGGCTGGGAGCACTCATGCGAGTTCTCGAGGTGTCTTCAGCAGAGACCTACCCTCTTAGAACCAGAGAAGAATTGCAATCACAGGTCTTCCTCCCAGAAGAAGGAAAAGACAGCTATAGGTGGTTGCCTGGTGTGATAATTAAGCACAGTCCCGGTACCTGTCTGCCAGGGTTCATACCTGGACCTGGCTGCTCCTGTTACTAACTATGACCTTTGAGACACGACTTCACCGCTCCTGCCTGTCTCTTCAATCGTATAATCACTGTGCCTCTGCTTGCCCCACAGCATTGTGGAGAGGCAAACATAAGGTGCTCGGTAAATGTTTAACTGTTTTAATAAATTCCCTGACCCTTCAGTGGATCAGGAGGGGTAAAGTCCAGCCCTCAGAACCCCAGACTTAGAGAACCCACTTCTACAAACCTCTTTTGAAAACTTCTTGGAGAAATCTGTTTCTCTTTTAAAACCTTTAAGTTCTCCCCAGTGCTTAGCCTAAATTCCTCCTGCAGAAATTTTAGATTAATCTCTCTGATCTTTGTGGAAATAATGAAGCTCAGAGACGCTTAGGAGGTCCGTGGGCTTCTCAGACTGTACCCCAAGATGTGTACACCTGTGGAACACAAAACCCTAGTGAAGTAAAGGACCTGGACAAGGAAGGATTATCAATGGACATTATGATGGACCAAATGTGTCTCCTCCCCCAAACTCCTGCTGCCTCCTAACCCCCGGGGCAGGAGTAGTTAGAGATGGAAATTTTCCTGTTACTCTTACAAAGTAAGGTTAAGTGAGATCGTGAGGGTGGGCTGATCTGATAAGATTGGCGTCCTGACGAGAGATTCCAGAGAGCCCGCTCTTTTGTCTCCACAGCCACTAAGCCAGGAAGACAGCCCTCCCTAGAAACCAAATTTGCCCCTATCTGGATCACACACTTCTAACCTCCAGAGCTTCGAGAAGAAACTTCTGTTGCTGAAGCCACCCAGTGTATTTTGATACAACAGTGTTAAAAGTTTCCACAGCAAAGGAGAAAACAAAACAAAACAAGTTATGAAAGGATGTAGCTAATCAAGCCCTTCAAACCGTGAAAGTTATCCTCGGCCTTTGTTTTTCCCAACTAAAGGGCCCAAATGCCACAGCCCTTTCACAATCAGCCCTTTGTTGGTTCGACTGCGCCTCCCGTGGAGTCACTCTGGTGACTGGGGCTATTGGAATCTCCGTTCAGGCCTCCTGGCGACAACTCACAGGATACCTCACAACTGTCCACTTGGGGTCCCAGCCCAGCCTAGCCTGGGCTAGCAGGCAGCTCTGCAAAGGTTGCAGGAGTCCCGGGAAAGGGACCCCAGAGAACTGCTACAGGAGGTGGGGGCGGCTCTTACCTTTCAAAATGTAGTCCGTTAGCAAAGAGGGCACCTTCTCATTATCCTCCTTCATGGCAAAGAGAACTGGGGAAGGAGAGAGAGATGAGCCAAGATACCAGGAGGGCAGACAGCTCCCTGCTAGGGCCCCACAACTCACCAAGCCAAAGTGAGTGTGAACCCACAGGATTCCAGGAAACCAGACAGGAGTGCTGAAGAGTCTAGGAGCATTTAACATGGCCCTGGGGACACTCAGCAAGACTCAGAGGTGCCTATCGGTGACTTCCTTTGATCTTTGACTTTTTTTTGCTATTCCATAATTTCCACATCATCTCCTACATATGTTTTTAATACTCATAAAAAGAAATAAAGCTATTAAAAATAATCAGCTTTCTAAATGTTAAGAATGATAGTTGTCTCATCACTGAATCACCAATAAAACCGCCTTTAAAGACATTCTACTCATTTCAGCACATATTAGAAAAACTTCTCACCGCCTGTCTATCAATAGCAAGTGAATTTAACAACTACTTACTGGATACCCAGGTCAGTGCTAGAATTTGTGGAGATGCAAGCTAACTAAGGACCTGCAAAGAGAGTACAGGCTTCTTGTTGAAATGACTTACACCTGAAGCAAACAATAGGGGAATTACTAAAACCTAAACGTGTTTGATGTATTTTTTTAAACAGAAAATCACTTTTTCTGTTCTTGAACTAGGTATTCACAATTCACATTGTAGAAGTCAGCTTTCCAGAAAAGCCCTCAGGAGTGTGGCGGGAGGGTGGCTTGGTGGGAGTGGATGTCCACCAACTGAGTTCTTCATCGATAAATGCCTTAAACAAACTATGCACATCTAGCCAATGCACTCTCACAAAAAACGAGAGAGATCTACATGTAAAAGACATACTTACTAATGAAGAAAGAAGGCTGCAGAACACTGTGTATTAACTTTGAAATGACTGAATCTATGCTAAATCAAAGGCCGTCCCTGAGTGTGAGACCACAGGGGATGTTCCTTTCTACGTTATATTTCTGTTGTGCCTGACATTTCTCAGGGAGCATCTAATAATCTTCGCAAGCAAAAAGAAGACTGGCTGGCACTAATGGTCAACGACAGGAGGCGACCATGAACCATGGCACAGAAAGATCCCCAACCCATCTGCACGCCTTTGGTCTCCACTAATTACCCTGCCTAGTTTCAAATCAGGGTAATTCGAGTTGATGAAGAACCTAGCCTGAGAAGGCATGAGTCAGCAGTCAGATGCAGGAAAGGACCCTGAGGTCCACCTGCTATTTGTCTCTTGAGCCTTATTTCTTCTGTATTTTTAGACACATATTCTCTTCATAGGCTGTAGGTACTTTGCAAATGCGCATGGGCAGACTAAACCCTACACCAAGAAGGTAGCCCTAAAAATACAGTGACTGCCCTCAGTCCATATGTGTATAAGTTGATCTCCGCAATCCAAAGTTTTACGAATTGTCCAGTCCCAAGAGCTGGTCTTTGGTCTATGACCTTGATTCAGGAGTAGGGTAGAGAGAAGGCCTTGTTCCTGAAGAGACTTTCATAGCCTACAGGAGAATTGGTATTCAGGGAACGTGGTAGCTTTTTCTTTTAAAAGGAATAAAATATTGGAATGTGGCATATCCACATGATAGGAGAGTCATAAAAAAGAATGTTAACCAAATGTTAAATGATGTGACTGAAATCATGATACAAAATGTGATAGCCACTATAACCCCAATTACATGGGAAAGACATAAAATATTATGACTGAATAACACCAAAATAGTACCACGGTGGAGGGGACAGTGAATTATTTCTTTTCCTTTGTTCATTTTTCTGTATTTCTGAAGTATTCTAAATGATAGGTACATGCTAGCTATAATTTTTTAAATGAACTTCAAAAGTGTAAACTAACACTGCTTCTTAATTAAAAGGAAAAGATTTCTTACTGGATTGCTGAATGGGATCTACTAGATTGATAGCTGCTCCTTTTTTTCAAGTCTGTGATAGAGTACTTCACACAGTTCAAACCTTCTTTTTTGTCCAAGTTATTTTCCAAATGCTGACTCCCCATGAAAACACAAACACCTGTCAATGGCAGTTCATTCCTATCTGGTCTCTTTACAATATTTTAGTGCCTATTTATGCAAATAAAGGAGTTTAAAATTAGTTCAGAGGAAGCCAATATACTTTGAATTTAAGATTCCAGATGCTCAAGGATGAGATATTTATTGATGTGGGCAGGATTTGGTTTATCAGAACCTCCTGCTTCAGTTCTCCCAGCGGGTAAAAAAACAAAAATGCTTGGTCACCTTAAGCACAGGCCCAGCAGGTAGCAGTCTTCCTCAGCTGTCCCCTGGGGCATCAGATTGCCCAGGCCTCCCAGGCAGCACTGCTGTGTGCTGGGCAGCCTGCATGGTTGCCTGGGAGATGTGCTTTGGAGGGATTCACTGAGCCTGTCACCACATCCCAGCCTAGGATTTTTCTTTTCCTAAAAGAATGAAGCTGACACTGACTGACAGTTAACACCGCGTGCCCCTGGCCCTTTGGTTGTCTATAAAGAGAGTTTGATGTATATAAAGAGATTTTGCCTACAAAAGGCTCTTTAGGACCCACCGTTCTTTCCCCAAGTTCAGCATGTTTATTAATATTTGACAAGAGAGCCAAAGTGGAGGAGAGGAGGCAGTCATTTTCTGGAAGGAAAACCTGATCCTCTTCTTTCCAATCAGCCTTACCCCACCCAAGAAAATTTGTTTCTCATTAAAAATCCAGCCAGGCCCATGGGCAGAGCTCCCTGCTTTGGAACAGGCTTTTAGAACAGGCAACTCAGAGAAGCGGAAGCCTCGAGAACAGAAAGTCCCCACAGGCTAGAATGGCCCCACCCACCCCAACCTCTTTCTCCAGCTCATTTTTCTCCTGGCAAATCTCTTCCCTTACAGAAATCAAGGGGGAAAGACCAGGCAGCTGTGAGCGTCACAGCTGACCCTTGAACTCTGCGGATCCTTATACCCTGACTTTTCCTGTCCACTGTCCCATATTTAGGAATTCAACCAATCTCGACGTTAGGTGGTGGAATCCCCGGATGTGCATCTGCGGCTACGGAGGGGCGACTTTGAGTTACATGCGGATGTTCGACTCTGGGGCACGTTGTTCAAGAGCCAACTACTTTAATTTTACCGCTGTGCTGGGAGACGTGCCCCCGCTAAAACTGCCCTCCGGGAAACCTGGGGGTTGTTGGAGTGTGACTCACAAGGAGGGAGGAGGAAAATGAGAAGTTCATCTCCTGGGAATGAGGGGACTCACTGTTTGTCAGCATCTGGAGATCTTCCACTGACGGAGGAGCGGCTTTCTTCTCATATGGGATGACAGTGTTCAGATACTAGGAGACAGACACGGACGCGGAGCTTGAGACACAAGTACGCCCCCTCCAGGCTGCGTTGGCAGCTGCAGGGATGGCACTTAGCTCTCACAATTTGGGTGTGACCTAACTTTCCCACCAACACCCATGAGAACTGCACGCCGCTGTTTCAGATTTTTCCCATTTCGGGGGAATGTCTCTTTAAAAGTAAGACGACTCTATTAGCCAGGAATTTTGTCCTGTATTCCAACTACTACATTCTTCCCATACTAGAAGCTTTTTAGTTATTTAGGGAATCCCGATGAGAGTTTTCAGGAGGCGGTTGTATTTTCTTATCCTTTGTAGTGCAGTTTGAGAATGAATGGTTTCTCTTTGGTCAAAAATGAGAGTAAGAGGCCTCCCCGGTGGCGCAGGGGTCAAAAACACATTGCTATCAAGTTATTGCCAGCCTCTGTAATATGAGTTCGCTCTCCGGCCAGGGAGCTTCCCACATGGCCCAGCAGACCTATCCTGTCTCACCGGCTGCTCCCCTCAGCAGTGTATTTCAGTTTGCCTGTTCTGCTCCCCACACCTCTGTGGGGAGGTCTCTGGTGAATCCTCTAGCCCCCCACACCTCTGGCCTACACCCCAGTTCTTGTATGCATAAATAAATAAATCTTAAAAAAAAAAAAGAGAGAGCACCTCAACCCAACCCCTAGGTCAGTGAGGCTGGATTTGCTCCCTCTGCTGGATGTGAGATGCTTGTACAACAAAATCATCTTAGGGTCCCCTGGGATGTCAGAAAACAGGGACCAGATAGGAGAGTCCCAAGGGACACCATCCCTTAAGGCAAGGGCTACAGAGAAGAGCTCTCCACCAAAAGTCAAGAGGCTTGCATTTTAGTCTTGGCTCTGCCACCAGCAGTGTGGCCTTGGGAAATGGCCTATTTCTTCAGGCCTCAGTTCTCACCACTGTGAATGAGAGGACTGGCTTAAATGTTCCTAAAATCTCTTCCTCGGCTGCAGTTCTAGAATCAGAACACTTTGGATTCAACACACACACACACACACACACTGGTGTGCATTTAGTCCATGATCTCAAACATGTCCATCTGCACATGGGCAGCCCATTAGACTATGCACTGCATGAGGGCAGGAACTAGGACTTCTCTTTGATCCCGAGCACCTAGCAACAGAGCCTTCAGTTTTGGACACCATCTTAATAGACAGGAATTCGAGTTATTCTCAGACAAGTGTCTGACCAGGTGGAGCCAACCAGGGGATGCCATGGTGTGGGCTACAGTCAGAGGGGCAGCGGGTGAGACAGTCTTGATGGATGGCTCAGCTGCTGGTCCACTGCAGTAGAGGTACTTAAGCTTTTGGATGGGTTCTATCGTGAAAGGCCCTTTTGATTAACTTTGTTCTTAAGACAACCCATGGGTCTAACAAGAAATGCTGAGTTTTAAGTTTTACCCATGTCCTAGACTGCTGGAACTGAAAAACAATGTTTGCCTTGAAAAAGACATTTTCTGTGTCTTCTGAAGAGCAGATGAAAATGTAAGGATCCCCCTTGCCTGAATGCTGGGATGACACTAGTGGATCACCATTGCCCGCTCTGTTGGGAAGGCAAGTTGCAAGCATGGAGAAGAATTGTGGGAACGGGAGACTGCTGTACCTGTTTGTCAGTTCCTGAGGAGCCAAAAGTCTGGCGGATGCCACTCTGCAGGATGTTGGAGATGCCTTCCATGCTGAAGCGCTGGGGAGAAGAGGGAGACTGTCGACAGTCATCGCTTCTGGGGGCTTCTGTGCCCTTCCTGAACTACGCAGGCCATTGCACTGCCCCAGATGACTGCCCAGGTTCTGTGACTAGAATGTGAATGTCAGGTTGGGCTAAGAGGAGGCCCAAATCTAAGCTCAAGCTTTGCAGAATAAATAGTCTCAAAGACTCTTCACTGAGTGAGTCCCCCAGGGCAAAAAAACCGTCCCTCAGTTTCCTCATTTCTGCCTCCAATGTATAAATAGAAAAATTAAGCAATACAGTAAAATGCGAAGAGATGATGCAAATATCTTAGGGTAGAAGACAAAAGATCCAATCATCAGGAAGGGCAGCTGTAAAGCAACTGTCTTTATCTGGAAAACTTTTTTCAAAATGGACATACACAATCCAACTCAGTAGCCTGGGATAAAGGTCAGAAGGTATTTTGCAAAAGCTCTCTAGGTGATTTTGCTAAGCTTCCCTGATGACGAACCACTGGTTTGAAGAATCCTGCCAATCAAACAACAAAGCATCTGATAATTTCTGATCCTGAAATGTCCTAAAGAGGTAAGTCTGGACGATAAACTATACCAGCAGCCAGGATTCAGGCCCAGCGTCCCAAGGCACATCTCTCAATACTAAATGCCTTCGCCCCCAACTCTCTAAGACCTTGGCCACAGAGATCACAGCCATGTTCAATTATGGTCTAATGTTTGCAGTCTGTCTCCCCCAGTGAGGCTCTGAGTCCTGAGGGAGCAGAGGAGACAGATGGCCCCTTGTCCCTCTTTATGGTCCCATGGTCTGCTGCAGGGGCCTACTCACATGCCTGCTCACCGTCACAGCGCAGCACAGCCCTGTTAGCGAGTGCATTGCAGGGCTGGTACCAGGACCTGTGATGGGGAGGGCTGGAGGCTGGAAGCACTGAGCCTTCCAGCTGCGCTGTTCACGTACCTTGAGAGGCATCTGATTTCCCTTGTCTATTCGGCTGCTCTGCAAGCTCAGCCCTTTCTCTTTCCGCCTCTTTTTCATCAGTTCTCGCTGCTCCTTCTGCTTGTTCTGAACCTCAATGAGCACCGTGATGAAGGAGTTCTTCACTTCCTTCTCGAACTCCAGCTCGTCCCTGCGGGCCAGCTGCTGCACCAGCTCCTCCGAGAAGTCTCGGATGGCGCCCTCCACCTGGTCCAGCAGCTCGGTCAGCTCAGACCCAGACATATGCCTCAGTCCTGCCGGGAAAGACCACCCCACACGTGACACCGGCATCCATCCAAGCCCGGGTCTGCTGGAGAGGCTCCCGAGGCGGCTGCTGCTGGGGATGGGACTGGCCCTCCAGCGGAGACCCCTTCCCACTGCTTCAAGGGCCAGGAAAGACTATCACAACTTAGGAGTAAGCCAGGAAGGAAGATCATCACTTTGGGAAACAAGCAAGGGAGAAGAAACAACCCCAAGGAAGCTATGGACTCTGTCCACAAAAATGTGCATGGCCAGACGTGTGACTCTTTGATCTCTTGTCCTGTCTTCCTACTTTGCCTGGCTCTATAATGTTCCTCCTGTGCAAGAATAGGGGTCGGAGGGGGGCATTAAGAGATGGTTTTTGGCATCTGTGCTATAGGGCAGTAGAGAAATGGAGTTTATTTCCAAGAACTGATCAAAGTATGGCTGACAGCACAGTTAGCAGGGCTTCACACCTGTTGCCCCAAGCCCAGCACCCACCTTCCCAAGGCCGTGAGCATGGACAGTCTGGAAGGGGTATTGCGAATGAGCTCTGGCCCACTTCGACAGTGCAGTCAGAAAACCGGAAGGGGAGCCTGAGCAAGTGCTTGCCCCTAAGACTTCTTCACTTCAAATAGACGGGCAGCTTGCCTCTCTCACAGGCTTCTGTTTCTTCCTCAGAATTTTTTTTGCTTTCCTGTCAATTCTGCTTTGCATGGGTATTTGCTGACGATGCCCCAGGCCCCTTTCTGCTGCTCTTTGGCACTATCCCCCTCCTCCTCTGCCTTTTGCCATTTCACTCCGCATTTCAGCTGTTTTCCAGAGTCCAGGGCTGGACACATCTATGTGTGGGGCCTTTGTGAGGCTGAGAACGGACTGACTGGGCAGCTGTGAATGTGCTCCATGGCCAAAGTGGCTCCGCGCTCGGCCAGGGACAGTCCTGCTGCCTGTGGCCTCTGCGCTCCAGAGCTGCAGTTCCTTCCTCTCTTGGGGTGCAGGTCTGGCCATCAAGACTCTACTTTGACTCCTTCTCCAGTGTTTGGACTTTTGTGCCCAGACCAACCTGCCTCTGGCTCCATTGTTTACAAGTCCCTATTACCCTGCCCCCCGGCTCTGCCCCCCAAGGGGAGCAGCTATCTTCTGCAGGCGGTCACTATTCTCCTGATAGATGGATTAATTCATACACAGTGTCGGCCTTGCCGCGGGATGTCTTTGCATGAACATCCCTGCAAACCTGGGTCAGACAGCAGCCCACATGACGCACAGACCAATGTGCACTCTGGAGTCAATTTACCGGCCTCAAATTCTGATCAAGCCCCTTAAAACCTGCATGTGGTGTAATTGCAAATACAGAGTAAGAGGCTTGATTTTCTCTGTTAAAAATAAGGGAAGAGAATTTTCTTTAGTTCTCTTCACTTTCAGGATTTCTTTCTCTATCCTTTTTAAATGTATACACATCTTTTTAACGGTGAAATAACCCCCTGCCCATCTCAGGACTCAGGCTTGTTTCCTCAAGGACCAGGGAATCTCGGCTTGGAAAAGTCGTCATCAAATCAGATAGCAGGGGTCTAACTCGTGCCTTGACTTGAAACCCCAAAACCTACTTAATGTAATGGGTTGTGTCCACTGGACTGTAGGCCAGAGACTCCTTTCTGGCCTGCAGTCCCTTTAGGGGGTTGTCTATTGCTCCTGCCTTAGTGCTCACTCAATAATAAAACTTCTTCTCCTCTCCCCCTGTGGAGAGGTGTTCTGGGTGGAAAGGAGATTTTGTCTTTAACTCTATTCGTTTTAAGTGACCAAACAAAACACTTAACTTTTTGGAATTGTCAGCTCAATCCTAAGGGGGTTGGTGTGGGGATGAAATGAGATTATGCATATAAAGGTCTAGTATATAGAAACCCCTCAAAAATACTATGATAATTATTATTATTTTGATATTTTATTTTTTTTAATTTATATATATTTTACATCATCCTATTTTTTTGTACAATGTGTGCTTTCTCCTCTCAGGTGTAATCCCCATAAAATTCCCACCACCAGCTCACCCGTGTTCCATCACCATAGTCCCTGTGCCCTTCCCTCCCCTTTTTTGATCCCTCTCCCTCCCTAATTATTATTATTATGACCTTTATAGGTTTTTCCCCCCATTGACTTTATGGTAGCATCATTTTGAACAGAGGGTTCAGATTCCTTCTACTTAATCTGCTTTAGTCTTGCTCTTGAGCTAGTTTTACATTTTAATTTTGCTCAACTGATTTTTTTCTTTCCAAAAATGCCAACTTCTCTCTTACTGCCAGCAGGAAAGGCATTGGCAGTTCCCTAGACTCCTGAGCCTCTGCTCTGGGGCGGTGACTGAGGCCCTGTCAGCACATGGCCCAAAGTCTCACAGGCAGTGGGTTCCTCCCGGGCCAGCCTCCCCGGCGCCCTCACCTTCGTAGGACCAGTTGTTGTTGAAGGTCTGTGTCAATGCCTGCATCTCCTGCAGGAGGACCGAGTCCGCCTGGGAGGAGGTCTCTCCCCCATCTTCCTCTTCCAGAATCTCCTCTTCCTCCTCGGGGTCTGGGGAATTCTGCATCATTTCCTCAATCTCTTCAATTACCTGTAGAAGATACACAAGAGACTGCTAACTCTGTTCTCTGCTACAGGGACATCCTGGCTTGAATCTGGATCAGGGAAGGCCGTTCCTAATTTGCTGTCTGTAAAATTCTTAAAGCAGCATCATTACTTAATATTGAATAATAATATAAATAGATCTGACCAAAAGCTTACATACCCTCATTCCTTAATGTAAAGTACTCCTGAATGTAAAACCTTTTCCAAGAACAGCATTTAGACAAGTGTTTTATTGGAAATAAACTACTCTTGCAGGAAACGAAGCAGAGCTGCCTGGAAGGGAACATTTACTTCAATTTGCTGAGCACTTTATTTCTAAGTGGGAGAATATTTTATCTACCCAACTTTAACACAAAACCCAGTCCATTAATTGTTACGAGGCAGGATGACTGGACAGAAACAACTCAAAGTAGGGAGGCATTTTTACATGCAGGGAAAGAGCTGCTTCACCAGAAATTACCTAGATAGGATTTCAACTAACAAAACAAGCGAAATCAAGCATAATAAAACACTAGAAGGATAGATGGGGTCTGGAGAACAGATACTAGATGAGAAACTTGCTCTGGTAGACTCGAGTTGTGAAGCTCCCTGAAGGGAGAGTAGAAGTAGTTACGTGCCCAAAACAATAACCGTGAACTCTTGTGGACATTCATGGTCTCCGAATTTGAAAAAAAAAAAATGGAATAAGCAAGCAAAGATGCTTCTGGAAGGATCCCCAGATGGGTGCAGTCACCACACCTTTGTACTCAATTCTATTTACCCTGCAGAGATGGACTCCAGCCCCAAGGCCACGAAACTGTGGTCTTGAAGTGGGTGTCTTCATGTCTGGCTAGACGAGAGATCAGCGGACCTAGGGTCCTCTCCTTTAGAAACATTTCTGTTTCATTCCAAGCCCTCTCATCTCCACTCACAAATTTCATGGATGACTAGTCTTTGCTACAAGACACTTACAGGATGAAACCAAACGACACACACCCGTCCAGGACTGTGGACTGAGTTACTCTCTCAGAGCAGCTACCATTGTATTTGTATCCCTAAATCGCACTGCCCCGACAGTCCCAGAAATAACTGTCAGCCCTCATTCTTTTTTATCTGGTTCCTTCCGGTTTCTTAAGCCTTTCCTGTATCTAGCCCACCCTTCCATCCCAGATTTGAAAGTGCTCCTTTCACTGAAAAACACTTCATGGCACTGAAAGCTACTGGCGGGGTTTCTTCAGAATGACTTTGTGAACAAAACTGGCCTGGTGAGATAAATATTTGCTGAGACCAAAATGTAAATAAGGAATCTGAAGGCCCCATGTTAAGTTTAAGCAATAAATCACTAAAACCAAAATATCTTTTTTCTTTTTTTTTAACCAAAAGAGACATAAGCATCTCTAGGAATCCTTTTGGAAGGCATGACATTTTTTTCATGTTTTATGAAATATGGGGAAAAAATCCATCACACAAAAATCCCTATTTCCATCTCTATTTTGGGAAGGACAGGTATTTGGGACCCTTGTTTAAGTGTCTTGACACCAAGGACAATGGGCTGAGGTCAGAGGCTTGGAAGGAGGGGGAGGGAGCACACAGTGGGCCTGTCTCTGGCTATTCATCAATCATGGAGCCACCCAACCCAAGTAAATGTTCCTGTTTACTACAGGGGTAAACTGAGGCACGATGAGACATGAAACCCCTTTTCAAAGACTGTAAGTCATCACCACAAGACCACACATTTTTTCTTCTGCTTTCAGTGCATGTGGTGATTATGTTCTTAAAGTCATCCTCTAATAAATAAAAGGCCCCAAGAACCCAGAGAGCTATTCGTACCTGATCTGCCGTGAGCAGAGGCTCCTCATTGATCCCGGAATCGTGTTCGCTCTTCTCATTAAACTCTTCCTCTTCTTTCTCGTGGATCTGAAGAGAGGGGAGATAGGATTCTGACTGACCATCAGCAGAACTGGGACTCTCTTTCATTTTAGGATTGATGCCACACCAGCCATCCACCCTCTAAACAGGGAGTCTGAAGAGGTGTCCAGCATTTCCTCCAGGCAGCCCCCCTTCCACACAGCAGCCCCTGAGTCCAGCGTGGTCAGGAAAGGACAGAGAGCATGAGTGAGCGGCATTCTGACAGGTCATCCTCGTATGAACAAAGAACCTTCTCAAGGTGAGTGCAACTGCTGCCGACCCCCGCACGAGTAACGCCGGCCCGAGATAATGCTGATTTAGGTAAGGAGTTTTGGCCTGCAGGATTGTTTCCTGATTTTACTTTATTAGGCATTTTGAAAATTTTCTTTATTAGGCATTTAAAGGGTAGGGACAAATAAGCACACTTGTAGAATTTGATGAAATGCTGTTTTGTTATTGGAATCTCATGTGGTGTCTTAGCTGATGAAGGATGTAAGAAAAGTACATGGGATATTCCTGAGAAAATCTGAGCCAATGGACAAACTAAACCACAAAAAGATACTGAACTCTTTGCCCTGCATCTCCAGAATTCCATAATCCCAAGTAAGATTCTGAAAGTTCACAGACATCAAGAGGCTAGAGGGTGAAGTTCAACAAGTTATTATCTGGTTTTACTGACCATATTCCATTAGCCAGAGTCTGGCATTTATGCTCAAATCCTGCACAAAATAAGTCTCTGTCCCACCTAACAAGCTGTTTCTGTCCAGAAGTCTGATTTGAGCATCATCTGGGCCTGGCAAGAAGTATTTCTAGGAAACCTTTCTGCAGAGCCTCCTCTCATCCAGGAATCAGTTTTACTCACTCACCAGCAGCTGGCATGCCCATGCACCTGTATCCTGGGGATTCCACTTTCCCTACCCTAACAGGAAACACCCCAGTTCCAATCCCATATATCAGGCCAGAGGTCATCTATCCCCTGAGAGTGCTCCCCCCTCCTTTGAGCTCCAGCTTGGCAGGCACCCTGAACAAAAGACATCACCTTCCTATCTGTTTTCGTAAAGCCAGGATTATGTCATAAAAAAATTAATCCAATATATCTCAAATGCCATCTGTGCTCAACCTGGCTAAGGGGTAGGACAGGATCATTTGAGGGGCTGTGTGCCAGATGGTGACATCTATTTCTGTTGTCGAGCCCATATGCTCCTCTCCCTGCCAAGTCTACCACCTGAGCTAACTGCCGGGGCCGCTCTGTTCCCCACCCTGCAGGATGGAGCTCCTGGGCCGCGCTTTGTTCACAACAGACTCATGTGGCAGAACTTTTTTCGGGCCAGATGTTAGATGTAGACATTAAAGTCAAACTGGGAAACAGAAGTTTTGTTTTATGATTGGGCCATTTTTTATAAGCACCTGACAGCAAGTATTACCCTAAAACCAGAACTTTAATTTCTTGGGGTGATGGGGGACATTGAGTCTATTTAAAAAAAAATGGAATGTTTCCTTTTTTTTTTTTTGAAATATGGCCTGTCTCAGGTGGTTTACCTCACTGACTGTCAATATTGGATCTTTCAACTATACCACCTCCCTTCCCACAATCCTCCCTCTGAGCTCCTGACTAAAGGCAGGGAGGGAGTTTTTAGGAATAGGCTCTTTTTGTTCAAATGTTAGTGGGTGATGACATGACACTCTTAGCGCTTTCTCTCCTCTCTGGCAAAGTACCTCCAGGTCTGATTTGTCACACTTGGGTAAATTAAGATTTAAAAATCGATTATAAGGGACTTCCCTGGTGGCCTAGGGTTTAAGTCTCAGCGCTATAACTGCTGTGGCCTAAGTTCAATCCCAGGCAGGGAGCTGAGCCACATAAAGTGCAGCAGACCTCTCCTGTCTTGCCCACTGCTCTCCTCAGCAGTGTATTTCAGTGACTCCACCAGTTCTGTCCCTCATTCTGTAACTGGTGAATTCTCTCACCCCCACACCTCTGGCCTACACCCCAGTTCTTCTACACAAATAAATATTTTTTTTTAAAAAGTCGATTATAAACTTATGAAAGTTGAGGTGAGTTCCTAGTATTATGGGAGCTAAACCTACCCTGTATTTTCTCAGATCTCAGAAGTCTGTCACCAAAAAATTAAATAAAAGGAGAAGCATACAAGAACGGCGCCTTCCCTTTCCAAGGGCAGATCTCTCCCTACCTCTACTCTCATCACATCTACCTGTCCTGGGTCTTTTCTCCTCCCTCCTGAGTTCTAGCTCCTGATTCATCCCTCCTCACCCTATCTCAGCCTGCTCCCACATTTATATAAGGCGTTTCTTTCTCTCAGTCCTACCAGACACTGCTTCATTGGCTCCTGTCACTTCTCACCTCTTTCCTTACAAATGACATTTACAAACTCCATACCTCCCTGTTATCAGGACAATATTTTGTGCAGAGAGTGGAGCTGGAAAGGAACTAACAGGGAGAAAGAGGAGAGTTTTTGAAAAATGGCAGCACTATATCTGTGGATAGGAGGAGTCTCTATTATGGGTGATGATCATACATACAACATACATGCACACATGGACAGCTGTCTCTTATTGCTGATATATGACATAGATATAGAAATTGCTATAGGGAGTTCCTTTAGCCACTTGTGTAGCAAAGGCTGTTAAAATGGAATGGAGACAGTTAAAAACAACCTATAGACCAGGTCATTTGGGGCTGAGTTTCTTTAGCGACTAAAACTCAAGTTGTTTCCACACTGTTGAAGTGAACTACAGCTCTTCAGAGGACAGTCATCCTTCCAAGTGACTCCTTCCCAGAATTGAGAAAAAAATGAGCTAGATCCAGGAAAGGTCTGGCCATACTACTCAGCCAGCCTTTCCTCCCTTCTGCTTCTGGTAGAGTGGGCCTTTAGGACTGTAACATGGCAGCTCAAGCTTAAAAATAAATGCAGACAATCTTCTCTGAGGCTGATAATACTGCTAAACCTTGCCACATGGTAGTAAAAGTCTAGGTCCTTGTGTTCAATAGTCATTATTAAGCAGTGTGGGAGTCAGGCCAATTCCTCTGTATCCCCATAGTGATATGTACTAGAGCACAGCAAACAGCATGTGGCCAACGGGTATTTGTGGGAAAAAATGATGAATAAATGAAAAAAGGGGATCAGAAGGTAGGACTATCACCTCTGATATTCAGTCCTATTGCCACAGATAACTAATTTGCTTAGTAGCTTACTGCCTTGAACTTCTATTCTCTCTGGTCCATCTGCTGTTAAAGTTACAGGGATAAAAGAGATTATCTTGTATATCATAATCAAGAACAGAATAGGTTGACTAATTGAAAAATTCAATGAATGTGGAGAATTGCAAGTAATATTAATACTAAACACATGCACAGCTCAAGCATAAAATTTTGACCTAAATATAAATGCACATTTAATTATTCGCCAAGTTCCCTATATGAAGCCAAAGCCTTTTCTGCCATGATGGGCCTCTGAGGAGAGCTTCACATAATTTTTCTTGCATCATCCAATCATGACACAGTTTTTAAAATGGCGGCCAATTTCTGTTTCTCTGTAGTAAAAGCAGGTGCACAGGAGGTAGAGCACACACATTGATCCCTTCTTCCTCCTGAAATGCTACTGAAATGGGAGCAAAGAGATCAAAAAGAACATCCCACAGGGGCAAAGCAAACTAGAGAAAAGATAACAACAAAAGGGAGGCTAGAAAGCAGACTAGAGAGAGTTACACCCTGTGGGAAGAAGCTTCCAAAAGCAAGTGACTTCATACTGAAGAGCCTGAAAGGTTCGAGAGGCAGGGACTTCATGTGGCAGTGTGAGCCGGAAAAAGAAAGAATGATCAGGATTCTTCCTCAGCAGCAGTTAGACCCCAGGTCTCTTCTTCTGTCCCACATAGAAAGGCAATTAGCATTCCCCCCCCCCCCACCCCTTAGAGGACTGGAGATTTCACTCCTGGAGGGTTAAACTAGGAAAGCTCTGGACTCAGATACAACAGGTGACCTGAAAGTGGGAATGAGGGATCTTGCCAAAAACAGAGGGATTAAGTGAAAATCTACATACTCGCTGAAGAAAGCCCAGCCTCCTCCCCTGACCAGGCCCCAAGGATGCTGGCATCCAGGCTTATTTGAGCTAAGCAAGACATTAGAGGACTCTGTTCTATGATCAATACAATTCTGGGCCACTGACCAAGAATAAAAGGTCTAACAGAGACATGGCAATATTTGGGATCTCCAAATAAAATGGCCAGATTCTTACAGATCTCTACAGTGTTGAACAGTAAGACAAGCCCGACACCCACAAAGAGAGCTCAGCCTTCTAGCTTCACTTTTAAAAATGACAATATGTCCAAAGATTGCCAGGAATTTGAAGACAATCTACAACATGAAATACAGGAACTAAAACAAATGTGCAGAAAAGGGAAATTGGAAATAACACAGAGGATAGAGGAAACTCCTTCCAAGAAACTATCATTATTACCCTCAGAGGGATGACAGAATTCACGACTTCCTAGAAACATGACCTACTTATCAGAATTAATCAAAAAAATGAGAAAGGGCTCTTAGAAATTAAAAATATAACAGCAAAATTTAGTTTCAATAGAAGAATTGGCGATAAGGTTGAGAAGATTCCCCAGAAAGTGAAACAAAAGAGGCATATATTTTTAAAAGATTAGTTAAGTTCAACACTTGAATAAAAGAAACTCCAAAAAATGAAAAGGGGAAGAGATGCTGTTTTTCCACCACGAAAGAAAAACTAGTACTGGGCTTGCCCCTCCTGCCATGGACAACTATAAATCTAGACAAAAATCTATAAGGCAATTGTTTTCAGGCACTGGACAAGGCAGTGCAAGGCTGTGATTCTTGATAGAAGGGTAAAACATGAAATAAATGAAAGTGGACAGAATCTGTGGATTTTATACTACAAGAAATACTATCCAAAGATTTTTGGCCTAAAAGGCAATTAGGGAAAATCAGATCTACCTAAAGGAATAAAGAATACCAGACATGGTAAATTCCTCCCCCCACAACCTTAATTTCTTTGAAAAACAACTAAGTATCTAAAGCAAAAATAATAACTGTGTTGTGGACTAGTCTACATACATACAATGTAGACTAAGGTAAAATATATGACAACAGTAACATAAAGGATGGAGGGAACGGACTTAAACTCTTGGAAGTATTTAATGTTTTATGTGAGGTGGCACAATTAACAATTACAGTAATGAAAAGGAGGGCAGACTATAGATTTTACAGATGTTAAAAGAATAGGAGGATATTAAAAACACCTTTGTGGTCAATACGTTTGAGGACTTAGGTTATTAACAGATTCCTTAAAGCCACAATTTACCAAAACCAGCATAGGGTCAATTTTAAACATCTGAAAAGCTCTTCATATATTAACGACACTGAATCTGTAGCCAAAGACTCCTCAGAAGAGAAGGCTCTGGTACAGACAGTTTAACTGATACAGTCATCAAACACTTTAAGGAGAAATAATGCCCATCTAACAATCCATTTTCTTTCAGAAAATAGAGGAACAAGGTCTCAATTCATTTTATGATATAACAAGAAAAGAAAATTATAGAAAAAAGATTCCTCAGGAACACAGTTGAGAAAATCCTTTTGAAATATAATCCACGTTATAAAAACTGGACAATACATCATGGCTAAGTGGGAATTATCTTAAGATAAAGATTTATCTTTTTTGTTTGTTTTGGTTTTTGTTTTGCAGGGTAAAAATTTATCTTAAGAATGATTGATTTACATTAAAAACTTAATTACTCATCAGCAACAATGTAATGGTTTCTAAGTGTCCTGATGCTCCAGTCATTAAAAATGCAGTAGGACTTATAAAAAAAGATTGATTTAATATTTAAAAATGATAGTATAATTGACCACATAATGTAACCTAAAAAATTGATCTATATACACAAACTGATTTATAGATTTAAAATTATCACAGCAAGTGATCAGCGAATTCCAGAATTTATAAGGAAATGCAAAGGACTTAAAATACAAAACAACTAAGAAGATAGATAATAGAAAACAAAAATTATTTATGTCAAGATTTGTTATAAAGTTAGAGCATTAATACAGCATCATACCGACATAAAGAAAGACATACATATTAGTGAAACAGCACAGAAAATTCAAAAGTAGATCCACATATATATGATCAGTTGATTTTCAACAAAGGTGCCATGACAATTTAATAAGGAAATGACATTTCCAGTGAACAGTACTAGGAAAATGCAATAAAATAGCCCTTGACTCTCACTTCACACCAGAAACTAACTTGAAATGTATCATAAACCATGTAAAGCTAAAACTCTAAAACTTCTAGGAGACTTAAGAAAAAATCCTAGTCATCCTGAACTTGGCTATTTCTTAAATACAACTTAAGAAACACAAACTAAAAAGAAAAAAAATCAATAAACTGGACTTCATCTCATTTAAGGGGAGAGATGAGCGCAAGGGGCTATGGTGTTGGTTCACAGGTGAGTTGGTGGTGAGAATGTTATGGGGAATACACAATGATGTAAAAGATATAAATAAAAATATACATTTTTTTGTATATATTTTCATTGTTATTTATGTCTTTTACATTTTGTATTCCCCTTGGGTAACCCACCACCAATTCACCTATGATCCATCTCCATGGTCCCTTGTGTTCTTTTCTACTCCATTTTGTGCCCTTACCTTCCCCTCCCCCCCGTGCCCCCCCAGCTGAGTATCTCTCTCCTATTTGGTTTCCTTATAGTCCTGTTATAAGTGAAACCATTCAGTCTAATGGCTCCTTATTTAATTCATTTAACACATTTATTCTAGATATAAGTCCTTTATCTTGACATATGTCTTACAAATATTTTATCCTTGTTTATGGATTGCCTTTTTGCTGTCTTAGAATTAGGGTTTTTTTTAATGTATATTTTTATTTTAAATAAATAAATACATGTAATATTTTTATTTTAAATGTATATTTTTATTTTAAATAAATTAAATAAATAAATAAATAAACCCTAATGCTAAGAAAGCAAAAAGGCAACCCATAAACAAGGATAAAATATTTGTAAGACATATGTCAAGATAAAGGACTTATATCTAGAATAAATGTGTTAAATGAATTAAATAAGGAGCCATTAGACTGAGTGGCTTTAAAGCTATAGTAGTCTACCAAACAAATCCCAAACTAAGCCTCTCATACCTCAAGGTTAAGAATTCAAACCTAAGGACAAACAACTATTCAAACCTAAGGACAAACAACTTATCACAAAGAGCCAACAGGGCTTTCCCAAATAATATAACTGCTGAAGTTACAGCCAATCTAATCATCTTCTTGCTTTGCTTCTGTCTCCTCTCTGTAGTCTTTGCTCTAACTCCTGTGGGTGGAGTTCTCTAACCACTCCCGGTTTGGTATTGCTGATGAACTGATTATTGCTCAAAAACTTAAAAATTTGAGATGCCTCATTTTTTCTTTTAACATAAGGAACTCTTAACAACTCAGTAATAAGAACACAACTTACTAAGAAAAATGGGCAAGAAGACTTGAACCAAGAAGATACACAAGGTATAAATAAGAATATGAAAAGATGTTCAACATCATATGGGAAATGCAGAGTAAAATACTACTATACACTTGCTCAAATATCTAAAATTTAAAAGGCTGTTTGGAACTCTCAAACTGGAATACAGTTTGACAGCTCCTTAAAAAATGAAACATATACCTGTCATTTGACCCAGATATTCTACTCATAGCTTTTTACCCAAGAAAAACAAAGAAACATGTCCACAAAAAAAACTTACACACTACTGTTCATTGTAGATTTATATGTTTCAAAAATTGAACAACCCAACTGTCCATTAACAGGTAAATGAATAAGCAATTATATATACATATATAAAGGAATACTACTCAGCAATGAAAAGGAATGAACTATTCATCCATGCAATAACATGGATGAATATCTAAATAATTATACTAAGTTTTAAAATATGGGGAAAGGGGTACATGCCGTATGATTCCAGTTGTACAAATTTCTCAAAAATGCAAACTAATCTCTAGTGACAGAAAATAGGTAAGTGGTTGTCAGGGGGCAGTGATGGATGTGTCCAAGATGTTGACTGTGAAGATGGTCTCACAGATCTATACATATGTCAACCAACACCTATCATATTATACACCTTAATATGTACCAATAAAGCCATAAAAAACAAAACAAAAAAATAAAATAGGAATATATTATGATCAAATTGGGTTTATCTCAAGGATGCAAGATTGATTTAATATTTGAAAATCAACTCATGTACTTCATCATATTAACATAATAAAGGAGAAAACTATACAATCATCTCAATAGAGGCAGAAAACAGAACTAATCTGCAGGGAAAGCATATATGAAAGTCTGCCACAATTTAAAGTCATGAGCTTCCAAGAATGGATAGAAAGGGCCCACTGAATATAATGTAAAATGTATGAGGAAAAAACAAACCTCACTATAAAGTACATCACTGTAAAATTTCCAATGAGAAAGGAAAAAGAAAATATTCTAAAAACTTCTCGAGAGAACCAAAAGAGAGTCACATATACAAAACAGAATATCAGAATAGATTCGGGGCTTTCAAAACAACTGAAAGCTGGAAGACATAAGACCAATGTCTTCAGAATTCTGAGTACAAATTTTTTTGCAGCCTAGAATAACTACCCATCAAGTCAAACTCTCAGTTATGTACATTACAGCCGAATAAAGACATTCTCATATAGTCTGAACACATTTCTCTGTACCCATACTCAAGGATACACTGCATTTTTTTTTCCTACCGAAACAAGGGACTATGCCCAGAAAGATAAAAATATGGCAGTCAGAGAACAGGAGAGAGAGAGACGAGAAGAGACCCCCAAGATGAGGGTGAAGGACGTTCCCAGAATAGGTAGGCTCCAGCCGTGGAGAACCACCAGCCCAGCTGATGGCAGAAAGAGGAGGGTAACAGTTTGTTTTCAAGGAAAAACAAATGAATTGATAAAATATTTTATTTTTTAAAACTATATTGTGAAATTTACAGTTCACCCACACTGAGGTTGAGCTACATATAGCAGGTCCCCCTAAACTGTGGTTTTTGCCTTTATGATTTCAGTTACCCAAGATCAAGATCTGAAAATATGATGTATAATAAGATACCTTGAAAGAGAGAAGCTGCATTTACAAAACGTTTACTGTAGTACATTATTATAATTGTTCAAGCATTAATTAATGTTGTTAATCTCTTAGTATGCCTAATTTATTCATAGGACTTTATTAGAGATGTATGTGTGTGTATATATATATGACACACACATATGTGTGTATACACAGATACACATGCACACATATGTTTATGTGGTTCAGTATTATCCAAGGTCCCAGACCTTCACTGGGGTCTTGGAACATATTACCTGAGGATAATGGGGGATTACTATAACAATAGAAACATAAGAAACTAAACAAACAGAAAGATATTTCCTCACTACACAATGAAAAGTTGGACAAGATAGAAATACTCTTATAGAACAACACATAATTCAGTAGAAATAGTATTTATACAGTTAAAACAGAAAATTTATTTTTTGACATTGATTTAATTATTAATTGGCGACTACCCTATATTAGAAGGGGGAAGACTATATGTAAATATTTGAGGTGGAAAAAAAGAATTAAATCTTCTTTCCATAATATAAAGTTAATAGGTAACAGTCAAAACTGTTCAATTTAAATAAAGAATAGCAAAATGTATTAGAAAGGTGGAGAAACAGCTAATAGAAATAAAAGTGTGTCTCTATGTAGTAGGGAAAGAGAACTCTGCTGTATTTTTTAAGTTTTATTTAAAAAGTGTTATTTGACATTTAAAACTAAGTGCATGTGTCGCTTTGATTTTAAAAAAGCAAAAATGACTGCAGTCATAATTCAAGTTTCTATCACATTTAATTAAATGACTTAGTTACAGTCACAAGGACAAGCATGAACAGGTTTGGGAACAAATACTACTGACTGTTGGCAATGAACCACTTAGGTATTTAGAAGAGAGAGGAGGGCTTCCTGTAGAGGAGCCTACCAGCTGTGTGCATTCGGAGCTCCAAGGGCATTCAGGCGGTGTGTTTTCCAGAAGAATACAGAGTACTGGCTAACCTAACAAATCGTTTAAACTGGAGTCAGTTAAGAGAACTTCCACTGCAATGAATCCAGGTAACAAAGGAGGCTGAAATAAAACAGCCTTAATCCATCCACTTTTGCTACCCTGTCCTTCTCCCACGGGTTAGATAGAAGAAATTCTGCAACGAACGGCGCTCAAGATCATGCTTCTCAGGATCATTCAATTTGCCCTGAAATATTAACCCTCTTGAGGGAAATTTGCAATTGAGGATAAATTAGAGTCCTTTTGAAGGGCAGGCTATTTTATACATCCTTTGTCTTAATCCACAAAATGAGTTGGAAAGACGGCAAAAGAGATAACAAAGCAAAATCTGCCTTTTGCACCATGATGGACTTGATTTAATTTCAGTAACTAGATTTAGTCCATTATTGCCTTCTTCTTTGCAGTTTGGGTAAGTACTTAAGGTCATGTGTGCAAGCACTGCAGGGGAAATGAGGAGTTGGGAGTTAAAACAGGACCAGAGACACAGTCTCCTATGTGCCGAGTAGGTTTGTAAAAGTCTTAGTCTCACTCAAAGTCACCATCTTACCTGCCCCACTTAATGGAACCTTGAAGTTTTGAGTATTTTGAATTACTAATATTAGAAGAGTTATGAAGGATGCACAACCACCTTTTCAACCGATCAGCCAGCTACGATCTCTTTGCTGGGCCCTTTTGGATAATGATCTATAGAAATATCACCCAGTAAGGGAAATCTGTTTCTAGCTTTCACGTGGACTTATTCTGGACCACTGGGAAGATTAGATTTACCCTTCTTCCTCATTTGCTGAGCTCACAGGACTGTGACAGCCCTTCGGATAAGAAATAGTCAAATTTCCTTTACAGGCAGAAAGTGGCTTTTTGGCATGGACAGAACCTGTAAACAATTTTACCTTTACGTAGATTCAACAAGGAGGAGCAAAGGTCATTGAAAAAGGTCATTTCCTATTGTCTGTGCAAATCAACTGGAAATAAGCATCCTCTTTCTTTTTCAGAAGCCCTTAGGCTACTTTCTTTGGCTTCAGTAGCCATCAAATGTGACTCTGGCCCAGAATCATAAACATCTCCTTAGCCAAGTTTCATGAAGAATTCCTCCCCACTGAGAGGCCACCTTAAATAACATCGGAGCCCCAGTTCTGCCCTTTAGCCAGACCCTGAGCAGACAATGGATCTGGCCACACCCGCTTCCAGCCCTGTGTCTTAAAGGAACTCAGTTGCTCATCTTAGATACACAAACCTGACTTTGTTGAACTATCATTATTAGAGCACCAAAGAAGTCTATTATAGCTATGCTCCTCTTACTTCCGACTCCCTATTGGTGAATATTGTACACAGACCAGCCACAGAAGTTATCTGCATTCACACCCTTTACAGATAATCATTCCAACCATCAGGTAGATACTGGATGCCTGCCCTCAGCTTACTCTTCACCTTCCCCAGGAAAATTTTGAATTGAGCTTCATTATATCATGGAGGAAACTGTTGAGTGAATGTTTTTCTAACTGGAATCCACATCTTCTCAAGCCCTCTTAGATAGGGGAGCCCCAGAAAGGTACCTCAGTATCAGAGCTGTTGCCATTCAGAGCCTCGATGTTTGGGTCCCTCCAGTCTTCTGAGAGTGAAGGGATGTAATTGTCTGTCAGAGCATCCCAAACCCTGTAAACAAAGAGAAGCTCTCATTAGCACACATCTGTGGCCTGGCCCTGCGTGGAGGAAGGAAGAGCCGGGCCAGAGGAGGAGAGAGGCCTCTGTGTGTGCCAAGCTGAGATCATCTGCCTTCCAGCATGCAAGAGCAAAGCAGCTTAGAAACTGAATTAGAGGCACTGCCAGGAGAGAAAGGACCAAAAGAATGGACCCTGGCCAGGGCCTTCGGTGTGAAAGGTGTTTGCAACAGAAGAGGAATTTCTCTCCATTGAGAGAAAAGTGAGAGGGTCTATAATCAAACCACTTCCAGTAATAAGTTGCCCCTGAAAATAAATCTATCCTTCAACCCATTTAATCCCATTTAATGAACCTAAGAAAAGTCCATCTAAATGGCCAAGAATTAACTCCTGACATTGAATGTTGGTAAGGGGATAATGTCAGTGTTGTTCATGCTTACTTATTACCCAAAATGTTCTAGTGAGCCCATGGGTGGGTGGCACAAACCTACCCTCTAACAATGCAGAGTCTAAGGGCACCAAGTCTTCACTCTAAGGTAAATATATGAAAAGAACCAACACATACACATCTATCCACACAATTTAATTCTAGTGGGGAAAGATGGGCTCCTTGTATTATATTTCTTTTAAATATTCTGATATGGACAATATGGGAAAAGGGTTTTCTATAATTCTATTAATTTCAGGAAGATTTCTTTGGGGAAAAAAGTATAGGGGGTGGTTGGAGGGAAATCCTAAAGTTATACATTTTCACATATAAGAATGAGTAAATTAGTGAATACCAAGAGATTAAAGTCAATCAGTACAGCACACTCTTAAAATAATGCCAACCATAGACGCTCTTGAGTTAGCATTAGATAGTGACAAATAAGGGCTCAATGCAGTATCCTCCCGGAGCCTGTGCAGATGAAACATAATGATACCTGGGAAATCAAGATCTAAGAAGGTCCATTGTATTTAGATATAATAGGAAATAAAAAAATCAAAATTAAAGGAAGTGACCTTTAAAAGAATAATTTGATCCTGAATACATATGGATCAAGTTTGATCCATATGTATTCAAGGATCAAATTCAAAATACAACAAAATAAGGTATAAGATGCTGAAAAGATACATGTATGTTTACATACAACAGAGCACAGACACTTGAATCGGATACATGCATAGTGGGGAAGCAGTGCTCCTCAAATATACAAAACAGGAAGGATACATGATGTCTCACTTTATGAACAAAGAGATTTTCCTGGTGCACAATACATTGAATTAGAGATGAAGCAAATAAAAGGAACTCAAGAAAACACAAATTAAAGGCAATGTTGGGTTCTCCACATATTCCTTATTTTCCTACAATTATAAGGAAGCACTTTAAGAACTCAAGTGTACCTTAGACATCTATTCAGTAGGATTTCAGCCAACTTTATAAACCACGGGTGATAATCCAATCTGCATCAGGCACTTTCAGAGCTACATTAATCCAGGCTAATGCTCAGTCTAAATCTTATTCGCATTCTAAAGCCAAGAGGTAAATATGATTTGCTATCTCCAAGACAAAACTCCACGCACACACCACTGGAAAGGTTGGTCAGCGGTTCCTCCGTACCTCGCTGCCTTTCATCCTCTGCTGTGAGAATGAACACGCATGCAGCCACTGACCTTCAGGCTTGTCCCCGCACGAGGTGCTTGGAGAAGTGAGATTCAGCAAAAACCAAAACAGGCAGCACCCTTCTGAACCTCTCCTAGGCAGGACGGAGGCTGGAACCTTTCATGGACTGCACATTCTCCAGTGACCTTGAAACAGTTTCCACCCTAAAAGGGACACCCTGGGACTCTCTCAGATCACTGAGGGAGTGGCTCCCTTTCTCATCCAAACCTTCAAAGTCTAAATTTCAGCTTCTCATTCTAAATTTTTAGCTACAGTTCTCTAAACCTTTGTCCCCTGGGGATTTCAAGCCATCCTTATTCCTCTCTGATGTACTTTTATCCTTTGGGTTTCATAAATAACTTAAGATAGAGCAGTCGTCATCTCTTGTAAGCACTTGCATGGGCTTCTTATACTTAGTGCTCATTTAACAGTAATAATAGCAGCCATGACTTAACGAGCACTTACTGTAAGCCAGGTACTATCCTAAACTCTTTCTGTGGCTTAATTCATTCATTCCTCACAATAACTCTATAAGGCAGACAGTCATGAGAAAAAGCTGAATCATAAAGAAGTTAATTAACCTGTCCAAGTCCACACAGTCAGCAATGACAGAGGGACTGAAACCAGCTCCAGAGCCCACATTCCTCATCATTTTACTACTCCAATTCTGTCTGAATTTTTCAACTGGCTTTGGCATAGGCCCGGACATCAGCATCATATACAAGTCCAAATCACAACTTAGAACAGCAGCTCAGAAACTGGCTCTGTGTAAAAAGTCTCTAACTACATTATTCTGGACATTGTGCTCTGTCAATCTATAAAAGCTGGGATGGCAGAGGCAGAAGGGAGACACAACTGCTTTCTGTCAAGAACTCCACCCCAGAAGGTTAAATGGAAGGCAAAGGCAGAACACTGGCAGGCAGGCCTTCATAGGAACAGGAGCCAGCGTAAGAGGGGAAAAACACAAAGCTTTCAGTAAGGAAGAGAATGGGAAGGGCTTTTCTCCCCAGAGAGCCTATCCTCCCATAAGTAGCATCCTTGGGAATGAATATATTCCTTTTATAGGTACCCTGAGGTGGACTGTAAAATTCCACTTCCCCGAGAAACACTCTGCTATTTAATCTTAGGGAAAGGAGACTCTGAAAGGTACCCACTCTATCTTTTATCAAAGAACCAAGATTAAGCAGGTTGCCTCAATTCCCAGCATTATGCTGCCATGGTACTGGATTCAATTTGCTCTTTCAGTCCCTATAATAACAGAAAAGGCTTTTCATGTGCATATTTTACAGCTTGGGCTTAAATGCCTGTCGAACTGACTAAACTATGTTTCCCCATAGAGAGCCAGGGATTTGGAAAAGGAAGGTAGAGGAGCTTGAGCAACCCAACAAAATGGGTTGTGACAAGGCATGTATACAAAGATGTGGGCTTGGAACTGGCAACACAGCCATCAAAGCTACATTAATCCTGCTACACATGTACATACACACTCACACACACAATTATTTCTGACAATATGGTAGACAGCTTAAAGGGCTTATTAGAATTCCATCTTGGTAACATGTCCCTTAATCCCCTCTAGGCTGGCTATTGCCCTTGTCCTGGACTTTATCTGTGACCACTCATGCCCAAAGCCACACTTAGACGTGTGTTAACATGAGAACACTTTTGCAATTAATATGCAGAACTATGAACTATTAGCACAATAATGACTTTCAACTTTTTAGAGCCTTTCAAATGCTTAAAAGACAAATGCTGAAACAGAATCAATACTATCTCTGCCCTCTAGCTGGGAAAACTGACTCCCTAAGAACTTCACTTTCCTAAAAATCACATTATCTGCAGCTTTCCCTTTCGGATGATTTGATATTTACTTATCTTCAACTTAAAGTATGGTTGAGCATTTATTTATTGTGTGCACTTTATTTTGAACTTTATCCCAATAATTCTACCTTAAGAAGAGGAAGCTAGCATGCTCTCACATACTTGGCTCCCAATGTATCCAGGATACTTGTGAGAGAGACATTAGTGAAGCAGGAGGTGGGCTGATGACGGTCCACTCCCATTAGGGGCCATTGTAGTGACCCCTAAAAGACTCTGATCTCCAGGTCCAGTCTCTTGTGACTAAGGAAAGAGTGGTCACACATATACATGGAAAGTTTCTGTCATATTTTCTAGATTTGAAAACAGAAAATAAAATAACAAAAATAATTTTAAAAAGAAAAAATATAGTTTAAATTAAAAAAAAAATAAAAACAGGGAATATAAATTCAAATCCGACTCTCTTTTAGTGCCTAGGACTTCCACAGCCTGACAAACCAAAATTGTTTACCTCAGTCAATTCCCGATCAGCCAAAAAAAAAAAAATCAAAACTTCAAAGGAATCACTGCAGTTGCACTATAATTTATCCCATCCTTAAGGAAACTTGTTTACTAAGAATTTCTTTGCTTACATTTTAAGCTTCTACTATTTAGTTCTAACATACCCAATGAATTGTGGGTGAAATATCTCTCTAATCACTAGACCTAAGCAAGTTCATTACAACACAAGAGCTAAGCTCAGGAGAATCACCACCAGATGAGATATTAAATTATCTTTTTCCTTTACCTCACTATAATTTTACAGTTGAACTATCTGGACAGGAATCCATAAAACAAACGATTTTAATCAAATTTAATTAAAATACATTAAAGCAAAGTATTTAATCAAATTTAATTTTATTTTAAATTATGAAGATTCAGGTACACTAAATGCTTAGAAAGTGTATGTTCATTTCTCTCTTCCCCGATTCCTCCCTCTACTCTGCCCCCAAATCATATTTTATCTCTAAGGACTTCTTCAACCTTTGGTCTTTTGGCTAAGACAGTCAATGAGGCAGGCAACTCAGAAAAATCAGGATGGGGCGGCCCATAATCCCATGTGACGATAATTAACATTGAGTGGCCTCTGCTAATGGACTAAAAGAGAATAAAAACCTGTTCGTCGGGCCTTCACCCTTAATGAGCCACGCAGATAGGGGGAAAATGATTTGTTGGAAGCAAAAGGAATTGGATGCATCTTAAAATGTCATTTTCAGAGGGCTGTCTGGGTGAGGTAAGAAATTAGATTCTTTCAAGTCCTTAGTCCCGCTTCATCAAGATCAAGCTCTGGAGGTTTCAAAGATGAAGACCCACGCACTCGACCTGAGTTAAGTGACTAGCCCAAGGTCATACAGTGAGTTAGTGAGAGTACAAAAATTAGAATTCATAGTCTTTGTATTTCTAGTTCATTGCCTATGCAATGAACTAGAGTGAAAAATACTCTGTAATAAAGCCTCAGAGCCATTCTTTTTTGACTTTAAGGAGTTGGACAAATTGCTAACAGGTTCCAAATCTAAAAAGAATTAGTTTGAAACTTAAAATGGAATTGAAACACATAACCCGCAGTTACAGGACTGGCTGTGTCAGGTGGTCTCCATGCTCATATCTTCAGGTTAGCATTAATTAAAAAGAAAAGAAGCAAATGGTGTAGGCCTAGAAATACATTACATGCACCTACAAGGTTAGGTCTTATTGCTCATCCAATCATTCAGTATTCACTATTTCATTCAAAAATATTATTTGATCATTTACTCTACACCACACACTTACATGGGGGATAGACTAGACAGATAGCTACTAGCCCTTCCATTCACAGAGATAGTCATCAAATAAGTAAATATCCCCCAAATACAGTCAGGTTCAATGCTCTAGGGCAGCCTCTTACCCACTGATCTATGGGCAGCTCTTCCCACTCAAGTTCCTAAAGAGAAACCAAAAGTACGGTTGCTCCCAAAGTCTATTGCTTGACATTTCTTGTGTGACTCTTAAAGAACAATCAATGCATATTTTATCTCCACAGGGAGATTCCTATTTTTACTAAATGCCCAAAACACCCCTCTTTAATTTACCTCCCTTTCTCTTTCCAGTCACCCCTCAAACAGCAGTTCTCTCAAATCCCCCTTTCTTAACTACTGTTAACACTCTAGAAGGTGACTGGGAGTGACACAGAGAATCTCCACACTCAGAAGTCACTTCACCTCCTTTATTTCCTGGGCTCTCAGTTCAGTTTGTGAGCTTTCCTGGACATATCTTAATATTTGTATGTAGGGCCTGGGAGGGTTGTAAAAATTTGGAGATTGTCATAACCCTCAAAGCAAATTGTTCAAATGACAGAATCACCCATCACAGCGAATCTGTTCTTTTCCTGGCCCTTATTTCTAATACTTGGTTAGATTGCCACTGATATAAAAACAAAAGGTTGAAGACAGACCCCCCAAATTTACCATGTTCCTGAAATGCTATTTCATATCTAGAAAAATCTATTTCCTAAAAATCCTTCTCTCCTTGAAGGTTTCAGTGTCAGTAATCACCAGGACACTGCCCAACTGGCAGGGAAAGGGAAGGACACCTGTGAACCCAGAGGCAGGAACTAGTTCTATGTCAAGGTACCCTGGGCTAGGGGGGTTTGTCTGACTCGGGAGAGGGCAATTAAGTCTTCTTACTCCTCATCCTGCAGAGTCTCCTCCTCCTCTTGGATCTGGAACTGGTTCTTTACTGGAGCCAGATTCTCGGTCTTGGCATTGTAGTTCCGAAAGCAGACGTTGAGCTTCTCATCAAATTCATTCACCAGGTCCTCCATGGACTTGAAGCTGATTATTTCAGAAGAAAAATTCTCCAGCTCTGAGAGGGAGGGGTCCTCTAGATGGTGTGGAGATGAGCCATAGAAACACCGAGGCTTCTCCTCTGGCTCCTCTGAACAGCAGGGCCGAAGGTCCTCGAACTCTTCGTCCAAACTCACCAGTGGGGCCTCCATTCTGGCACAGCAATAGATCAGCAGCCACTTTCAGGAGTCGTTTATCTAAAAGGAATAAACAAGGTGCTATGAATTTGGACTGAGTTTTAGTGCCAGCTCTTCTGGGGAACCATGATCACATATTCCATCATTCTGTCTCCACTGAAAACAGATTCCACTTTCCTGACATCCATTGCTTCTGCATTTCCGCACTACCATGCACTTCAGGAGTTCAAATATCACAGTCACTGCAAATAACACTAACCTAAAACATGTAAATTTTGGAGACACACCTGCCTGCATCCAATTTTCTGCTCCAAAAAACAAAGTGCAGTGGTTAAGTATGTAGCCCCTGGATCAGACTGGGATTCATACTGTTCAGTCCCTTACAGGCTGTGACCTCAGCAAGTACTTAATCTTTGTTAACTTTTATTCTTCTCAAGACAGAAATAACAGGACCCACCTCAAAGAGTTGCCAATAGGTTAAAGAAGTTAGCACAGGCTAAGTATTTAGAAAGGTGTCTGGCAGATAGTAAATGTCAGTCAATATGGTTCAATGTATATTTTCTGTTGTTAGTTTTATTATCATTATTATCATGATTCACATCCTTAATCATGCAGCCTGAAAACTGGGAATTTAGCCTGAAAACCTAACCTCAACTAAACTCTTTGGCAACTAGACCTGATCTACATGAATATAAAGCTACTTATGTTTTAAAGAATCCTATTTAGTGGGTTTTGCTTCTGAAATCTCTCTTTTTTTAAGTATAAGAAATTGCTATCCCAGTCCCCAAGGGATCATACGCAGAATACCCACTCTATTACGGCCTTCCAAAATTTAAGATAATCTAAATTCCAAAACAAGTCTGACCCCATGGGATTTGGGTAGGGATTCACAAACCTGGTTATTAGCATCCTCATCAATAAATAACAGACTCAAAGGACACGACTAGAGACTTTCAAACAAGCACCTGAGATTTTCCCAGACACAGAGTTTATGCCAGAGGGATGGACCCATGGTGGATTATCCCATAAGAGACAGACCCAACTACCAGTGCGCCCCAAACCCAGACTCCACATTGTCTTGGGCCCCTCGCCCGTAGAATGCTGCACTCAGGCCAGGCTTCTTTCTCAACAGCTCCAGGACCTCATCCTCTTAAAAGACCCTCTTCCTACACTGCCTTCAACTGTGATTTATCCATCTTTGTGTGCATCCATACCCTTCCCCAATTTACATTCCTCGAGGGCACAGACATTCTCTGCATAGCCTTCTCCAACTATGCATTGCCCTGGGGCTGGGCAATTAATCAATGTGCCCTCAGTGCAAAATGACCTTGGTCCCCCACCCCACCCCAGTTTCTCATTTTGGATTTCACGTAGCACAGCATTTTTGTCTCTCTATCCTTCTCTACATATTCAACTTCCTTCCCTATAACACTAGGCATTTCTCTCCCCTTTGTGTAATGATTGGTCCAGTTAGACCCTTAAACTGGAGCCACAACCCAAGGAGAACCAGACAGCAAAAACCATGGATTCTGCCCTAGAGTGCTATTCTCCATCTCTACCTATAAAACCCAAGCTCTAAATAAGTGAGGCAAATGGCATGTGAGGTGAGGACCCACTCAGTTCCAACTGGGATTAAGTCAGTTGCCATCTCATCAAAACATATTCTGAGCATTTACAGTTTGCGAAGGTAACACAATAGACCCTTAGAAAAGTAATAAACAAAGTACAAAGATATAAACGCAGTATATTTTGGAAAGAACACAGGCTCCAGAGTCAACAGACTTGTCAGTGGTTGGCTGAGTGACAAGCTTCATAGGTCCTGATTCCGGTTAAAATGAAGGTTTGGTATTGAGCTAATACCTTTGAGAGTGAATTTTAATAAATTACTAACTTAATAATTATAATGTTTTAATAATTTATTGTATCCAATATATCCAAAATATTTCTAAATTAATCCCTATTTTAAAATAGCAACAAGGCATTACATTCCTTTTTCATGTTAAGTCTTCAAAATCCAGTGTGTATTTTACATACCTGCTATGTCTCTATTTGGACTAGCCACATTTCAAATGTCCAGTAGTTGTATGTGGCTAATGGCTGCCCTACTGGACAACTACAAAGCACTGCACAACTAATTCCAAGTCAGGGGTTCTTCCCCTGGGTCCACAGATGGCCTAAGGTTCTTTGAATATAACTATATTTTAGCTTATGCAATTAAAAACATTTGGAGAAGGACCCCCAAAATGTGATTTTACCAAAGACTGCGGCATGCAATAGAATAAGGGAGATTTTATAGATGAAGGATTTATATCTCCTCCAGGTTCTCCCCCTGGTCCTGACACTTCCTAGCTATGAGACTTTGGGCAAATAATCAGACTCTTTGTTCATGCTTTCATTCATTAAATAGAGTTTAAAATAGTATTTACATTGAAGGATATCTTATAGAGTAAATAAGATAGCCTTTGAAGGACTAAACACAATATGTGGAATACATGAAGTGTCTAATGAATGCCAGTGATTTTCGGAAAATGAGGATGTTGGTTACATGCAAATATGGGGTGAGAGTGCTTCAGGTAAAAGAAAAATTATGTCTACCATGACATTCTATGTGAGATGTTTCAAATGTTTATCAAGTAAAAGAACAATTGCTGAATGAATTTTGTCACCTTTTTTACTAAGATGCCCCTGCTATTTTCAGTTTACCTGTTCAAAGATCCTCTTGGATCTTTGGTCCCATTTTGGACAAACACAAAAGCTTACAAGCTGGTGTTCCTGAATTTTAAACTTCCTTTAAATTTGCATTCTTCTCTAGGGGAGATGGGAAGGACCCCATGAGGGTGCTGATTTAAATGACATAATCTACACTATTACCCAACAAGAGAGCAATCCACCAGAACCTAGGACTGGGACTGAGTGTAGACAACAAGAAGAGTAGTATGCACCTAACGTCAGCCTATGCTAGAGAAAATGGATTCATCTAGAAGATTTCAAAAGAAGAAATAGACATCACAGCCCTAGAGTTCAAAAACATGGTCATTTGAAACAATCCACAATACAGCCTGATTTCCTTTCATCAACTCACAATCCAGGAGTCGAGAAGTTCTGCATGAATGACCAGCTGGAGCGGAAGCTAAACCTAACAACCTGCATTGGGAATCAGAAGTCATCCAACAATCAGAGTCTTAAAGAAAGATCTTAAAGAAAGCACTTAAAGAAAGATCCCTGACTGTGCAGAGGAGATGAGAGCCAGGTGTTCTGAGGGGCTCCACCTCAGCTCCAAGGATAGATCTCTGGTTTGGAGCTGGTGTTCCCTTCACTGCTTCCTTCAGCCCATTTTCTTTCGCTCTGCTCTACTGGTGGGTTGGCATTGCCCACCAACCAAAATATCCAACTCTTAATATAAGCAATAGCTTGCCCTCTTTAGCTATATCTCCAAAATCAATTTTTTAAAAAATACATTAAGAATGGCAGAAAGAAAGAACCACAGAAGAAGTGTTTAATTTTTCCCCCTTTATCACTGAACAGAGTGCAGGACTGCAGTTTGACTATATTGTATAACCCATTCCATTTATTTGGGCTCCCAATATATGGTATAATTTGGAAGTGAAAAGAGGAGCTTAACAGAGACCCAGTAGGAAACACATCAGCCTCTCCCAGAGCATAATGATGCATTAGCAGCAGCTTGGGGCTGCAGTACAAAGTACCAGTCCCTGCCTGGCTGAGCTGAGTGAGTGGAGTAGAGAAGAGAATTCCTCATGCCTCCCCCTGCTGGGCCTCTGCACCCCTAGGGGCCCTGTTCCTTCTCCTCCTTCTTCCCATCACCTGCCCCATTGATCAATTGATTCTATGCTGCCCCCTCCCATCCCTAAAACCTGTCCACTGATCCACCTTCAGTTTTCCCACTGCTCCACGGCAACACTCAGTCCGCTAGATGTCTGCCAGCTTCCAATTATCGGAGTATTTCACCGCACGGAAGTCAGCAACCTCTCCGTGGTTCTGCTTCTCCCTCTTCCCCCTCCTCCTGCAGCTCCACTCACCCTCATCTCACATCCCCCTCCACCCTCCTCCCGACAAGCTGGGGTAAAGAAAGCTCCTCCAAGCAGCACAATGGCTGGCGCTCCAAGAAAGCTGGGCTCAGCCCGCGCAGGCCTCACACACACTCCACGGATCTTTTGGCCAAACAAGACCAGGACCCGGAGTGGAATGGGGTGGAAGGGGGTGTTCAGCGGCGAGAAGGAAAGAGATAGGCAAAAGAGAAGAAGAGAGGGCAGTGATCATACCCCCCTTGGGTTCTACCGAGCGTTGTGCACCCGAGCTCCAGAGGCCCTGGGCCCACAAGAGGGCAGCGCGCCCCCCACCACCACGCTCGTCCTTTCTCCGACCTCTTCGGTGGTAAAACAATCGTTCCCCCAGCGGCTGCAGCAGCTTCCAGCGGTTCTGACACTGCAGGAATGCCCGATACTGGGGAAAGGCTCGGCACCCCCACCCCAGAGTAGCACCGGCAGAGTGCGGGGGTAAGGTTGTTAGGGGTGTATATGATCCCAGGGTGTGTAAGAGTGACTGGACCAAATAACGGTCCTGAGAGGCGATATCCAGCCAGCCGCTGCCCCAGCAACCTGGGGCAGCGTTTCCTGCCTCTGCAGCCCCCCAGCCCAACACACACACACACACACACACACACACACACACACACACACACGCACCAGACACACACATACACGCCGGGCTCCGCCGGGGGTACCGAGGCTCCGAGGATGCTTTAAGTGCCCATCATCCAGCAATCCCAGCCCCGACACGGCGTCCCATGCACTCGCGTGAAGGGCTGGGCAGGAGGGCGACAGCCTAGGGGCGCTTCCATTCGAATTTCGGGACGGGACAGGATGGGCGGATGAGGGGCTGCGGCGCCCACAGACCTGCGGGCCGGAGAATCCCGGGTCGCGGGGCCTCCTTCACCACCCAGTGTCCAACCCCCACCCACGGCAGTGGGTCGGTTCGGACTAAGGTCGCCCCCCGCGACGGCACCTGTGCGGGTCCTGATGGAGGGAGGCGTCTCGCGGGGCTCAGCTGGACACCCCCATCCACCGGCCACGGCGAGCGGCCAGAGCGCGGCGTAGCAGCGGCGGCAGCTGCAACAGCGAGAGAGCGAGCGCTCCCCGCCCAGCGCAGCTCCGCGGGCGCCGGGCTCCGCTCCCCTCCTCCACTCCGTCCCCTCCGCCCCCTCTCCGCGCTCGAGCTTGGGCTCCCGGGTGCGCGCTGTGCTCGAGCACCCGCACAACTGGCACGCGCAGAAACCAGACGTCATCTTCTTCACATTCATAGCCTTCCACGGAACATGTGGCCTGCCTTTATTAATATTTATGAATTACTATTTCTCTCCCCTTTAACATTGGCCTTTCTGCTTCCCTCATGAATATTCAGAAGCTTCAAGATGTGTACAGGCAGTAACAGCCAATATGGACGCCTCACAGAGCCTGCCGCTGGATTCTCCGTAAAAATGTAGGTGGGTAACAGAATAGATGGACAGGGGGATGCCCACGGACACACTCAAAGTCCCCCTTGGACTTTCTGGACTCCCTATTCGACTGTATTGACGTTTGAGGCGGGCGAGCTAGGGATGCCTGCCACCCCAACCAGACCTCAAACCAAAAGACTTTTATCACCTAAAGATGTAGGATGGAAGCTGGATCCAGTCTGATAAAAGTTGAGCGAAAAGGTTTGGGGCTCAGGAGGACTTGAGACAATAGAGGATAATTGGGATGCCAGAATAAGGGAGAACTCTAGGACTTCATGAAAATGTACTCCTCGTTCATTTATCTTGTTTACTATGCATAATCCTGAGTTTACAGACGTTGTTAATACAAAGTCACAACATTCATGAAAGTTGACTACTAAAAGTGCAAAAAGTACATTAAAAAATATCAATGGAAGCACCTGGAAGAACACGTCTGCTTGGAAAATCCTAAGTACTTTTGTCAAGTTAGAGGTGAAATCAGAGAAATCTGTGGGAGTCTGATGGTGAAGTACTTCTGGGCTAAGCTCAGAACTTCAGCTGAAAGCAGTGGGGATCTTTGCTCATTTATGCTTCATTCCAAAAATATTTCAATGATGAGAAGAAAGTGAAGCAAGGGAATAAGGACCCCGGGAGTGAAGAAGATGAAGAGTTGGCTGCTTTGTCCTTCTGGTAGCATTACCAGAGGATTCTTCCTGTTTAAGTGGAAGAAAGGTAGGTGGTTAAGAGATCCATAAATCTACTTTATACCAAGTTCTGTGACTTGGGTGCCTTAACGTCCATATACCTCACTCTGTAAAATATCCTCCTCTGTAAAATGAGGATAATAATAGGACCCACTCCTCAGGCTTGTTGTAGGATTAAAGGAGCTAACATGTGTAAAGTACATCCAGGCACATAAGAGGCCCTTAGAAGTCTTGGCTGTTATCCACTCTAGGAGAAGCTTGGGGACATGGTACTAGAAGCTACCTCCTGTCCCCACTTCAAAGCATGTGACTCACAGACTTGAGAGAGGTTTTGAGGAAATACAGCAAAGTGATATAAAGCTGCCACAGAAAATCTGAGTTTAAACCATAGTGTTCCACTTTTTAGCTGGTGACTTGTGCAAATTACCCTCTCTGAGCCTCAGTTTCCTGACCTTTAAAATGGGGATTCCAATATCAGTTAGTATAAGGATGTAATTGTTATGCAGATTAAATAATATGAAGCATCCAAAATTCCTACCATAGTGTCTGCCATATAATAAGCATTTAATAAGTGAATTCTGTTGTTTTTAATATTTTTGTTAGGATTTGAAGGAACTAGAAGCTGAGAACTGGTATTCTAAGTACCTAGAATGAGAATGTCCTGAACATGAGCAAAGTTATTCTTCCATTATTGCTTTTTTAAAGCAAACATTTCCTTCATTTCATTGTGGCAAAATATATATAGTATAAAATTTACTATTTAACCATTTTTTGGTGGATAACTCAGTAGCATTAAACACATTATTACTGCAACTATTATCACTATCCATCTGCAGAACTTTTCCATCATCCCAAAGTGAAACTATACAGCCATAATAATTACATAATTATGCTCCATTCTGCTTCCTGTCTCTATAAATTTTATTAGCCTAAATACCTCATGTAAGGGGAATCGTAGATTCCTTTGTCCTTTTGTGTGTGGCATGCTTATCATAACACCTTGGATGCTCATCCATATTATAACATGTATCAGAATTTCTTTCCTTTTTTTTTTTTTAACACTTCTGAGGGGAGCAGCGGGTGAGGCAGGAGAGGTCCGCTGCATCATGTGGGACTCTCCCCGGCTGGGCGTCGAGCTTGCATCACTGCTGCCAACAGCTCCACAGCGCAGCGCCCAACCGCCGCGTCACCAGGGAGGCCCAATTTCTTTCCTTTTTTAAGGCTGAATGATATTTTATTGTATTAATGTACCATATTCTGTGTATCCATTCGCCTGCCCATGGACTTTTGGGGTATTTTCATCTTTTGGATTGTGTAGATAATGCTGCTGAGAACCTAAGTGTACAAACTCCAGCACTTTATTGCATTCTATAGCCTGTGCTAATCTTTTTAAATGTAAATCATTTTCATAGTTGAGAAATGATATCTCATTGTGGTTTTGAGTTGCATTTCCCTAATAATAAGTGATGATGAACATTTTTTCACGTGGTTATTGACCTATCTGTACATCCTCTTCAGAGAACTGTCTATTTAGATGCTCTTGCCATTTATAAATCGTTTGTTTTTGCTGTTGAATTACATGACATCTTCATATACCTTGGCTATTAACCCATCAGATCATCTGCAAAACATACATTTGTTGATGTACAAATAATGTCTCCCATTCAGTGGCCTGTCTTTTCATTCTACAGATATTTTCTTTCTTTGTACATTTGATGTAGTTCCATTTGTTTATTTTTGCTTTCATTTTCCTTGCTGTTGGGGTTGAATCCCCAAAGACAACTCTTATGCTGATATCCTGAAGCATACCACCTATGTTTTCTTCAATAAATTTTATGGTTTTAGGTCTTACATCCAAGTTTTTAGTCCATTTGAATTGGACTTAGGAAGTGATCAAATTTCATGTTTTTGTATGTAGCTGTGCAGTTTTCTGAACATCATTTGTTAAAGAGATTTTCCTTTCTTCACTGTATAATCATGTCTCCTTTGTCATAGATTAAGTCCTGATAAATGTGTGGATTTATTTCTGTGCTTTCAGTTCTGTTTTATTGATCCATGTGTCTGTTTTTAGTCCAGTGTCATACTGTTTTGATTAATGTTACTTTGAAATATAGTTTGGATCAGTTAGCATCATGCCCCCATTTTTTCTTCTTTTCCCTCAAGATTGCTTTAGTTATCCAGAGTCTTATAGTTCCATTTAAATTTAAGTGGTTTTGTCCTATTTCCTTGAAAAATATCATTGGGATTTTGATAGGGATTGAAATGGGATGAAATGAAGGAAGACTGTTAGAAATTCTGAAATTCCACAGATAGGAAACAGGCTGATAGAGTTACTCCCTGTAAACACAGATCATCCTTCCAGAAAAAGGAAGCATGATTCTGAGTGTGAAACCACTTTCTGGGCCCAGAAGATGGGGCTTTGAGCCAAGGGATTATTCTCAAGTCTGGAAACCTCATGGAACTTGCTCTGCTAGCTTTTGAACTTGCTTTAGAACAGTGATCCCTTCTTTTCTTCCATTTTTTTCTCTGTGAGAGGTAATTTATACCATACCTCTGCCCTACCATTGTATTTTGGATCAGCTGTACTGTAGACCAGTGTTATGCATTCACCATGGAGAGGAATTTCCCCCCAGGATATGTCACACTCATCCGTACCTGATTTACATAATGAGATTTGGATTTAGAGTTAATATTGGAATGGGTTAGACCTGGAGATATTGGAATGTATTGAATATATTTTGCACAAGGTATGGAAATAGATGGGGTGACTATGGGCAGACTATAGTGAGTTGGACAGTGTCTCCCCAAAATTCATGCCCACCCATGTCTCAGTCTACATCGGCTGCTGTAACAGTGTTCCACAGACTGGGTAACTTATAAGCAACAGAAATTTATTTCTCACAGTTATGGAGGCTGGAAGTCTCAGATCACATACCAGCATGGTAGGGTGCTGCTGAAGGGCCTTCTCCTGGTTGCAGATTGCCCACTTCTCACCATGTCCTCACATAGTGTAAGGGGCTAGAGATGACTCTTGGGTTACTTTTATAAAGGCACTAATCCTATTCATGAAGTCTCCTGAAGACCCCACCTCCTAAAAGCATCATATTGGGCATTAGGTTTTCAATATTCAGAATTTGGGAGGACACGAACATTCAGAACATAGCAACCCTAAACTTCAGAATGTGACCTAATTTGGAAAGAGGGACTTTGCAGATGTAACCAGTGAAGATGAGATCATGATGTAGATTTTGGTGGTCGACAGAGAGTGGGGTTCTTGGGTTCACTCTGGGAAAGGTTTCACCAGAGCTCCCTTTTTAGTGGCATGCGGTGAGTTTCTCCAAGACACAGAGACATCAAATATATTTGAAGGACAGGTTTATTAAAGAAAGAGACAGAAGAACAGAGAACACTCGCATAGGCACAAGTGGGCAGGAAGAGCTGCCCCAAAAGGGACAGGTTTGGTAAGAGAGTGGCCTGCCTGGTTGCAGGCAGGCAGCCTTGAGAGCTGCCTCTGCTAAGGGAGATCAATGAATAGAAGTCCCTGCATGGTACAAGTCACAAGCAGGCAGGAAGGCTGCTGCCCCGCAGAGGGACAGAGAGTTGGTGGAAGGAAGCACCTGCATAGTCACAGGTGGGCAGATAGGAGTGATGCTCCTGCCCTGAGCCAGTGCAGAGATAGCGCTTATAAATTTACTCTTTAGGAGGGTCTCACACCTTCCAGGAGTGGCTTATTTACTGTTAATCAGGATTAGAAAGGGGCCAGAGACTGTCTTGACACTCCTTACACACCCTATAGCCTCTTATACCTATTTGAGGTGATTATGTTAATCCCTTCTACCCCTTCCTCCTGTGTGGGTCCTACCTCCTCCGTCAATCAGACTGGATTAATGTGTTCCCCAAATCCAATGACTTGGTGCCATTTTTAAGGCATCCTTAAGAAACTAACACAAACACTAAAGAATGAGTTAATTAAGATAATTTAACATTCAATTTATATTAAATCCTGTGTGTAAAGCTTTGGCACAAGACCCAGCATATGGTAAGTGTAAAATTGTGCTGTTTGTGTGTTGCTATTGGGAATTTCAGGAATTCTCTTTAGTACTTTTTTTTTCCAATTTTATTTTTATGCATAACTAAAAGAGTTTCTAGAGCTTAAAAAAAGTTCCCAAGCAATGACACTCCCAGTGGACAGAGTGATGAGTGCTTTAAAGAAGATGTAGTATTTTAAACAAAGCTCTATGGTTACTATGTGACCGTGGAGAAGACAGCCAGGATTTTGCCCCAGAGGAGGCCTGAGAACAGGGTTTCCCAAGGTTAGCACTTTTGAGATTTGGGGCTGGGTCATTCTTTGTTGTGGGGGGCTGTCCTGTGTTTTAGGATGTTTGGCAGCATCCCTGACCACTATATGCCAGTAGTGTCCCCCCAATTATAACAAACAAAATAAATCTCCAAATTTCATCAAATGACCCCTGGGGTGAAATCATAAAGATACCCCAGTTGAGAACCACTGTCTTGGATGTAGGTCTTCAAGCAAGGAGTAGGAGTGAACACGCGGTATAATGGGGCTGTATTTCTAACAGAGGAAACGAGCAGCATCAAAGCTTGGGTAGGAGAAAAGGGACATATGTGCCTTTTAAGTTAAAAAAAAAAACAAAAAAAAAAACCTGAAGTTGGATCAACCACACTTCTGGTTGTTGGGGGTACATGGTGAAGTCCCTCCTGGAATTATACCAATACCTTGCCAGAGGCTTATTTTAGTTACTGAACAGAATTTATTTTAGTCCCTAATTTAGTTGATAGAATTAGTCTAACCACCTACCTAATTTAGAAACCATAATGCCTCCCAAGTAATGTTATACAGTTTTTACTTAGACACTTCTGGTGATAAGGAACTTGACTTCACAGGGCTGCCCATTCTTTCTTTTTCTTCTTCTTTTCCTAAATGACTTTCAAGGCTAGACATGCCTTGTTTAAGATTAGAAACACAGTGATAGCACAGTTTATGTTGTCCTCATCCTCTGTGATCTTCCTTAGAAGGAACCTTCTTGTAGAAGCCAGTCTGGAAATGAACTGCTGATTCTTTATTAAAAACCTGTGTCAATCACAGCCCAGCAAATAAAGATGAGCTCATACCTGCTAACACTTTAAGACTACTTGATTTTTCCATCACTGGTAGCTCTCAAACACCATCATTCAATCAATTCATCTTCATCCTTCATCTCCAGGTTTGATTAAACTCCCTGATTTATTTCCACAAAGGAAATGGAATATTCCCCTAACTTCAAAGTCCACTCATAGCCTTCTAGTCTGCAGGTAATCACTCCTCACCACACACCACAAAGCACATGCACTAAGAACAAGACCATATGACTTTCAAAAGGAATAAGCAATATTATAAAATTGACAATAAATCAACCCCAAGAAAAATTATGAATTCCAGAGTAGTCACCTCTGTTACTTGATGAAAAAACGACAAAATATGTATACTTATTGGCAAATAAAAGATGAAAACCCTCCAGATATTGGAAATTCCCATAAGTGGAAATGTGATGACAATTTTTTTCTGCATATTTTACATAGAGAGAATTTCAAGAAAAGAGAATAGTAATTTTAATAGGAAAAGGAAAATGAAGCCCCCAGGGTAGGGGAAGCTTTTCTATCTACAGTGATCAAGACAGAAAGGTCATTAATCTTCCCTGCTCTGTGGCTACCAACCACTTCTCAGCACACATCAGCATGTGCCTGGGGGGGGGGGGGCGGAAAGCCAGGCTTACTGTTGTCGCCTACTCTCAATAGGAAATACAGCCTATTACAGCCTTACTGTTGTCACCTACTCTTAATGGCAAGTACAGACAGCAGTGGCATGAGGGAGGCCATTTGTGAGACCACTGGGACCCATGAGCTCACTCTTTGGCTCTTTGTGAGACCCCAGACCCAGCAGGGACATCATTTACATAAACTCCTGGCTCCCAACCTCAGGTGACCTTCTCTGCTTTCTGCTATCCCCAGGATGCCTTGGTATTCTGAGATGTGATGGTTCAGAGATAAAAATGGCACTGCTATTTCGCTGCCTCAGACTAGCCGTATAATAATCACTTCACCAGCCAACTCCCATAACCCAGTGCATCTCCCCTAGGTCATAGCTGGCCTCGTTAAGCCCTGACCTCTGAGTCAGGGCAGCATTTTTAACCCTGTGAAAATGAGAATGAAAGAACCCACATTTCCCCCCAGTCTCATTTTTCAGTAGCCTTTTCCACAAAGTCATAGCCAGGTTTGAAATAAGCCAGGCTCTTCTAGTTATCACATCTAACAAGGTAAGAGCGTGACAACTTGAATGTGGAGTCACAAAGAGGTTGGCTGAGTTGGTGACCAGCAAGATTGCTCCCTTTAAAAATAAACAGACCAAATGATATTCTGCAAGATCCTTGACGTGACAAAGCATGGTGGTGGGACTGGGTTTTGGAGAGCTATGAAAGAAAAATTCTTTGTTGCATATTGATCAGAACCTTTGAATGTGTGAGAAAAAATTAACGAGGCAAAACACTAACTATCTCAGAAACACACAAAGCAGTTGGATAAAGACTGACTATAAAACCAGAAACTTTGAGACTTGGCAGTCTCCAGGAATTCAAAAATCTACTGATTTTGTAGATTTGCATATTCAAATAAATCCAGATTCTTTTCAGGTTAAGAATTTGTTCATTGAGGATAATTGTTTGACATGAATGAGATGCAAAAAAAGTACAAATGAAAGGAAGCTCACTCATCACCTGTTAGAAAAGATTATCCTAAAACCTCATAAATGCCAATTCTATGTAGTAAAAGACATGAACAGTAATTATTCTTCAAACCTCCTGTAAGCCTTGTTTACAACAGAAATGTTTTTTTCCCTATAAATAAACCAACTCTACTCTTGCATGATCTAGCAAGAATTCCCAGTTTTGTATTTAATGTAATTGTGTGATTGTCGCTGATCTGATTATCTAGACTACATTAAAAGAAAAAACTAAAGAGAAGGGAGAAGTAGGGGAAGGACATGGGGATTGGAACAAATGCCATAGGCTAGGAATGCCACATTTTGGCTTTCGGTGTCAACTTTACTATAGTTTTGTGACTAGGTTTTTGGAATTTCACTTCCCTCGTCTATAATGTAAAGGGTTCCTAGTAAAATCCTTTCTGTTCTTAAATTTAACAAATCTAGTCTCTACATTTTCTTTCAACTTTTTTTAATTGACTCCAAACTGACTGAGGGAATCTTGGAGTGACTTTTGATATCTTTGCCTTTGTTTTTCCATTTGTTGATGTCGAAGTATTTCACAGGGACATCGTAAGAAATTAAGATGGTACAACACTTAGTCATACAAGACTCTAGGGAAAAAAACAAAGTAAATTAAGTTAACAAATTAACTCAAAATTCCATTTTATTCAAGGAAATCCTTGAATACAGGTCACAAAAGTAATATATCTATGTGATGTTCTTTAATTTCCCCCTGTAGAATTCCCAGATTTAACAACAACAAAAAAATTGGGACACCCAGTTCAATCTGAATTGCAGATAAACAATGGATAACTTTTTACATGAGTCTATTCTATTCTGTGCCCTACTTGTAATACATTGATTTTTAAATTATTCACTGTTGATCTACAATTCAAATTTAACTGGACATTGTATCTCTGTACTTCATCTAACAACCCTCTTTGGTAGAAATAGGCAGTTCCTAAATGGGGTGTGTGGGGAGTGGGGGAGATACTTAACTGAGTTGTATGCTTTGTATAGCATACCTCAATTAAAAAGTTAAAAACAATGAGGCTAAATGACATTTTAATTGTCCTTGAGTAATAAGTGTGACTTTATGTATCTTTGTCCTTCTCCCCTTCTCCCTTTCCACACTTCAAGAATATCTTTTGTGCACAAGAGTGAATAGACTGCTCTATGGGGAGAGAGAAAGAGTAAAGAGGGAAAAAGGAGCAAAAAAAATATGGTCAGAAGGAAGCTAGAAAAGAAGTTAACTCTGACATGTTCTGAGAAATGTGTCACTGGGCAATTTTGTCTTATGTAAACATCACAAAGTGTAAACTACACAAACCTAGATGGTACAGCCTCCTGCACACCAAAGTTATATAGTACAGAATACTGGGACCACCATCATACATGCAGTCTGTCAGTGACTGAAATGTGACTCAGGGATGTGTGACTGTAATCACGTCTGTCTCTTTCATATTTACCATTTTGTTATCTGATCCTATGTAGGCCATGGGACCTCATAAATATAAACTAAAAATTTGAGCTGAATGTTCATAACAGCTTTATTCATAATAACCATAAGAGGAGAAGCAATCAAAATGTCCACCAACAGATGACTAGATAAACAAATTGTGGTATATACATACTGTGGAATATTACATGGTCATAAAAAAGGAATAGAGTACTGATAGAGGTTACAACATGGATGAATCTTGAAAACATGCTAAGTGAAAGAAACCAGACACAAAGTCACAAATTGAATGATTCTACTTTTACAAAGTGTTCAGAATAGATATGTACACATATATATACTCATATATATTTATTTATAAAGTACATTAGCGGATGTCAAGTTGGCATGGAAGGGGTGACTTTCTTTTTTTTTTTTTTTTTAAATATCACCCTCGTTTATTAAGCACATTTCTTCACCAGACTTTTTTTTTTTTTTAAAGATTTATTTTTTATTTATACATACAAGCTGGGGTACAGGCCAGAGGCATGGGGCGGCGAGAGGGCCCACCAGAGACAGAGTGGGGAGCAGAACAGGCAGATCAGAAACACACTGCTGAGGGGAGCAGCGGGCGAGGCAGGAGAGGTCTGCCGCACCATGTGGAATTCTCCCCGGCCGGGCGTCGAACTCGAGTCGCCGCTGCGAACTCGAGTCGCCGCTGCCAACAGCTCCACAGCGCAGCGCCCAACCGCTGCGCCACCGGGGAGGCCCCTGGAAGGGGTGACTTTCTAATGGATGTATACTTTCTTTAGTTTTTTTTATATCCAAAAAGGCAAGTTTATTATTTTAAAAAGGAAAGGAAAGAAAAGCATGCTTGCACAGACACAGCAGGCAGAAAGAGCTGCCTCTGAAAGTGACGGGTTTGTTAAAAGAGATGACTACATAGATGCAGGTGCGCAGTCTTGGGCTGAGAGCTGCATTTTTGAAAGGGGTAGGTATAAAAAAGAGACACCTGAATAGTCACAGGCAGACAAGAGTGCTGCCTCTTTAGTTTCTTTTGGGGTGATGAAAATGTACTAAAATCAGATGGTGGTGATTGTACAGTCTGAGACTTGACTGAAATCCACTGAATTATACACTGTAAAAGGATACCTTTTATGGTATGTGATTGTATCCCAATAAAGCTATTACATTTAACAAGTTAGTATATTGCATTCATATACAATGAATATACAATAAAATGCATAGTGATTAAAAAAAAAACTTGCTCAGATCTCCAGAGATATCATAGGACCACCTAAACATTTCTAAAGAACCAGCAGAGTAATGAGAGTAGCTATTATTTGTGTTCCTCTCACAAAAGGAATTTTAACTAGTTTTGTTATTTATTATTTTTTAAATCTTATTTAATTTTCACGATGACCCCATAAAGTAGGTGTTACAATATTCCTTGCTGTCTTGAGAGAAGAGGAAATAGGGTCTGGTCATTTGTTCTAGGTCCACACAGGGAAGTTAGGTACAGAATCAGGGTTCTAACCGGGGGCCATCCAACGCCAAAGCCCAGAATAATCCCACACACTGGCCATCAGAGAAACCAAGAATGACAGGGACTCTAGTACGCCTAGAATGACAGGGACTCTAGTACGCACACTGCCAGCTGCCCTGCTGCTCATTCTTTCCTCTCCAGAAGTAGATTCCAGACAGAATCTTGTTTCTGTTTTTACTGCCTTCTCAACCTTCCTCAACTTTATAGATTTATTTCTTGCTCTAGATGTTTCTTGCAAGTGTCTTCATCCCTAGGCATCTTTAATAAAAGGGGCTGGGACTGTCAGAGCCCATTAAAAACTCTGCATGGTATTTTGCCTGCAATCAAAACTTAATGTCCAAATTGGCTTATGTGTTGTGAGATGTTTTACTCTATGTCCCTCAGCCCCTATTTCTTTCCTGGGGGTGCTGACCCACACTCTAGAATAGAAAATCAAAAGGTTTAGGTCTCCATGCCCAGTTTGGCTTATAGCCCTGCCCAAACCCTTCCTGAGCTGTATTATGGAGTGAGGTTTTAACTCATCAAAGGCTTCTCCTTGGGACTATCTAGAGAGCTGTGTGTCTTTGCTCCTCCTTTTCTCACCTCAGCAGGAAGGCAGGCTGCTTCTGCCTCTTCTCCCCCCCTCCATTTCCACAGGAATACCTCCCACCCCTTCCATCCCTCTACCCTTGCTGCCTTCGCTGTGGCTGCCAGGTTGCCATGCCAATAATGTTTCCATGGTTACTAAGAAGAGCTGCTGCATTTTCATTAGCAGTAACTATCTACCAAAAGACAAAGGGAGACCATCATTGCCCCCAGGGCAAAAAACAGGATTCAAGGGGGGTGTATCTCAGCCCCCTTGAATGCTGGAAACTGATCTTGTTTATCACTGATGCCTCCTGGCTGACTCTGGACCAAATCCTGCTGTCTCCACTCAAGTTCTGTCTTCCCTAAACCTATGGAGAGAGGCACCTGGCACTAGTTCAAGTCCATTGTTTTGCTAGTGTGGGGTCCAAATAGGCACCACATTGTGAAGATCATGTTAATATGTAAATATACTAATTCATCTGGGCTCTTTGTATAGCTAGGAAAATGGCAAAATGCAAAATATGCCCTGTCTTCTCAGTTGGCTATCTTGTCTGAGAATCTGTCTTTTCCCTTATAGTGTCCCTCCTCCCTGCATTGACCATCCTAGGGCACACCTCATCTTTTTAGAAACAAGTTTGTTTTCTCTCAAATATAAAGAAATGTAGTTTAATATAAAACTCAAAATAAGAAACAAATTATTCACAGCTCCAAAATCAAAATATTTCTTTCGTCTTTTTAAAATATGCAGTTTTGTTGTTACTTGTTTATCTTCCATAGTTGTAGAACATCATCTTTGAAACATACTTTACTTTATTCAGATCTTGCTATGGAAAATTTTCTCTCTGCCTTTATCAGTTGTCAAATAAAAAATGGCAATTCCTCAAAAAAAAGCACAGTTACCTTCTGTGCCTGGAAGCAGGGCATACATTTCTCCTGAGGAAGTGCTTCCTTCCCCCCAAGGAGAGAAAGGAGACTCCGCTTCAAAGATGGGGTGTCACATACCAAGAGGAGTTTGCCTAAACTTATCTAACTAAAATAGCCCTTGTCTTCTATTAGTTCCTGTCACTTATTTTTTACTTACTTCTCCACAATGTATTACCCCTTGAAGCTCAAACCCTCTTTTCTTTGTTAAAAGAGTATATAAACTCCCCAGTGTAAATACTTTTTTTGTTTCACTTCTTTTCTGTGAATTCTCATGCACATAAATATGAATGCACAATTATTTTTGTGTTAATATTTGTGCCTTTCTCCTATCTTTTGCCAGTTTAATTCACAGCCCCCTAGGAACAGAACTGAAGAGAGAGGAAAAAATTTTCCTCCCTTGCACACCCATGTTATTGCAACACTATTCACAACAGAGAGGAGGTAGAAACAACCTAAGTGTCTGTCAATGTATGAATGGATAAACCAAATGTGATCTATGCATACTATGGAATATTACTGAGCCTTGAAAAGAAATTCTGATACATGCTATAACATAGATGAACCGTGAAGTCATGATGCTAAGTCAAATAAACCAGTCACAGAAAGACAAATATTGTATGTCCTACTTATATGAAATATGAAGAATAATTCATAGAAACAGAAAGTGGAATGGTGGGTTTCAAGGACTAGAGGGGAGGTGGAAATGAGAAGTTATTGCTTAATGAATATAGAGTTTCAGTTTGCAAGATGAGAAAATTACGGAGCTTGGTCACACAGCAATGTGAAGCTATATAACACTATTGAATTATACATTTTAAAATGGTTAAGAGAGCAAATTTTATATTATGTGTGTTTTAACACAATTTTTAAAATGTAAACAAGCGTAGAGTTACCATATGACCCAGTAGGCATAGACCCAGAAGACATAAAACATGTCCCTATGAAAACTTGTACAGGGATGTTCATAGTGGCATTATTCACAACAGCTAAAAAATGGGAACAAGTTAAAAATCCATCAATCGATGCATTGATCAACAAAATGTGGAATATTCATACAATGGAATAATATTCAGTTATAAATGAGACAGAGTGCTGGTAAGCACTGTAACACAAATGACCCTTGAAGGCATGTGTTAAGTGAAAGAAGCCAGAGCTGCTTTTTCCTTCACAAAGAGCTACATATTGCGTGATCCAGCTGTATGAAGTGTCCAGAATAGGCATCTATAAAAACAGAATGACTGACTAGGGCTGGAGAGAGAGGTGGGAATGGGGAGTGACAGCTAATTGGCATGGTTCATTTTTGAGGCCAAAAAAAAAAAAAATGCTCTACAGTTAGGTTGTGGTGATGGTCGTACACCTCTGTGGAAATCCCTTAAACCAATTTCATCACTTTAAATGGGTGAAAAATATGGTATGTGAATTATATCACAATAAAGTGGTTTAAAAACCTGAAAAAAAGAGAAATATTCAGGTCTTAGCAAATCACAGAGTACTAATAGCTCCAGTAGCTTAACATAAACAGCGGAACAAAGCCTGGCCCTTGGCATGAATCTCTAGTTAACTGAGGAGAAATTCTTTTAGGTTTGTTTTCATTCCTAGGCTCAATGAATTCTATCCAGAACCTTTTTAATGCTGGGTGTAGTCAAGGTGACAGAGAGAAAGGAGACTATTTTCTTAACCATTCATAGAGGGGAAATCCCTAACATCATACTGTGATAACCCTGGCAACTTACTTCTCTTTTGCTTCACTTTCTTCATACCATTCCTATTGTGTTGCCTTGAGGTTTAAAGTAAGGAATATAAAACAAGCCCAGTTTCTGCCACAAAGGAAACCCTGAATGAATAGTAGTTATGATGATCAATAATTTATCTTAGTTCAAGTGAATAAAGTAAAGCTTCTACTGTTTCATTTACAAATTACTTCCTCATAGGAAGTTATAATTTATTATTCATAATACCTTTTGATGTTTTCATTGGTTTATTTCTGCAAGAGACCTTTGCCAACTTAATTGGAACTCTTTCCAACTACCTACCTGTAGATCATTTGGCCAAGACTCTCAAAAACCTGATTCTAGCAATGACCAAAGAGACAGTTTGCAAAATCTTATTGATGTATAGTTTGCAATGCATTTTTCTCATTAAATGTACACATTTAATTGGAGTGCTTAGACCATTTTTATTTAGAATGCTTACTAATATGAATGGATTTAAACCTAACATGGTGTTGTCCTCCCTCTCCCCTTTTTTCTTTTTCTACCTTCTTTTGGACTAAATATCTTTTAAGATTCCATCTTATTTCCCTTGTCGATTTACTACCTATAGCATTTTCATTTGTCACTTAACTGATTATTTAGTGTTTATAGTCTATATCTTTAAATTACTGCAATCAACTTTCAAGTAATATTGTATTTGTGTTTATTATAAGAACCTTAAAGTAGTATGTTTTCATTTCTCTTTTCCTGGCTTTTGAATTATTGTCATATATTTTAATTCTATGTATGTTATAACCCTCTAATATCTTATTATTTTTTGCTTTGAACAGCTCATTATCTTTGAAAGAGATCTAAAAAATAAGAAAAACTCTCTTATACTTATTTCCTCGTAATTCTTAGAAATCTCTGTTACTTTGGGTAATCTGAGTTTCTGTGAGGAATGCTTTTTCTTCATAAAGAACTTCTTTTACCATTTCTTGTGCTGTAGTTCTGCTGGTGATGAATTCCCTTTACCTTTTCCATAATCTGAAAAACTCTTTTTTAAAAAAAAATTATTTTTATTTATTTATGCATACAAGAGCTGGGGTATAGGCCAGAGGTGGGTGGGTGGGGACGGTGAGAGGATTCACCAGAGACAGTGTGGGGAGCAGAACAAGTGGATCTACTGAAATACACTGCTGAGGGGAGCAGCTGGTGAGACAGGAGAGGTCTGCTGTGCCGTGTTGGTTAATTAGCTCCTTGGTGGAAGATAGAATTCATGCCCAGTGGCTGGCCAGATAGCTTGTTAGCACTGAGACTTTAACCCCTGCACCACCAGGGAGTCCCTAAAAAACTTTTTTTTTTTTAAGATTTATTTATTTATACATGCAGGTGGGGTACAGACCAGAGGCGTGGGGCGGCGAGAGGGTTCACCAGAGACAGAGTGGGAAGCAGAACAGGCAGATCAGAAGTACACTGCTGAGGGGAGCAGCGGGCGAGGCAGGAGAGGTCTGCTGCACCATGTGGGATTCTCCCCGGCCGGGCGTCGAATTCGCATCGCTGCTGCCGACAGCTCCACAGCGCAGCGCTTAACCGCTGCGCCACCAGGGAGGCCCTGAAAAATTTTTGATTTCACTTTAAAACAAATTTATTGAGGTGATATTCACATCACAGAAAATTAGCCATTTTAAAGTGATTAAGTGGCACTTTATATATTCATGATGTTGTATAACCACTACCTCTATATCATTCAAAACATTTCCATCACTCCAAAATAAAACGTTAAGCAGCTTCTCCCGATTCCCCCTTCTATCCAGTCTCTGGCAACCACCAATCTCCCCTGGTAACCACCAATTTGCAGGCAGTGCCTATGGATATTTCACCGAAAGGGAATTTTACTGCAGTATGTGGTCATTTGTAACTGGCTTTTTTTAGTTACCATAATGTTTTTAAAGTTTACCCAATTGTAGCATGTATCAATACTTCATTCCTTTTTATACTTAAAAATTCCCAATGTCTGTACATACTGCAATTTGTTTATCCTCTCTTCCACTGATGGAGATTTGAGTTGTTCCAATCTTTTGATTTTGTGAATGGTGCTACTCTGAACATTTATGTATACATATTTATTTGAGTCTCTGTCAGTTCTTTTATTTTTTTAAGATTTATTTATTTATGCATACAAGCTGGGGTACAGGCCAGAGACTTGGGGTGGCGAGAGGGTTCACCAGAGACAGAGTGGGGAGCAGCACAGGCAGATCGACAGAAATACACTGCTGAGGGGAGCAGCTGGCAAGGCAGGAGAGGTCTGCTGCGCCATGTGGGAATCTCCCTGGCTGGGCGTCGAACTCGCGTCGCTGCTGCCAACAGCTCTACAGCGCAGCACTTAACCGCTGTGCCACCAGGGAGGCCTCTGTCAGTTCTTTTATGTCACCTTCATTTTGAAAAATACTTCAAATATATCCATGTATTTTTGCTGGGCATATAATTCTGGGTTGACATTGCTTGCTTTGGGTTCTTGAAAGATGCTGCTCATTCTCTTATGGCTTGTGTTGTTTCTAATGAGACATTTGCTGTCATTTTAATCTTCATCTCTCCAGACACATTTTTTTTCTTCCCTGATGGTTTTTTTTTTTTTAAGATTTATTTATTTATGCATACAAGCTGGGGTACAGGCCAGAGGCATGGGGCAGCAAGAGGGTTCACCAAAGACAGAGTGGGGAGCAGAACAGGCAGAGCGACTGAAATACACTGCTGAGGGGAGCAGCGGGCAAGGCAGGAGAGGTCTGCCGCACCATGTGGGATTCTCCCTGGCTGGGCGCCGAACTCGTGTCACCGCTGCCGACAGTGCCACAGCAGAGCGCTTAACTGCTGCTCCACCAGGGAGGCCCGTTCCCTGATGGTTTTTAAGATTTTCTCTTTGTCCCTGTTTTTAAGCAATTTGACTATGATATGGCTTAGTGTAAATTTCTTCATTTTTCTTGTGGTTGAGCTTCATCACATTTTGACATTATTCAGCCGTTATTTCCTCAAAAGTTTTATCCTTCTCCTCCCCACCAGTCATTTTGGCACTCCAGATTCCACAAATGTGTAACATAGTGCATTAATTCTCTTTTCCTCTCTGTTTCATTTGTGATATGGTCTATTGCTGTGTCTTCAAATTCGTTCATCTTTTATTTTTTAGTGCTAAATCTGCTTGAATTTCCTTGAGTGTATTTTATCTCAAACACTGTGGTCTAAATCCCTAGAAAGCTTGATTTGGGCCCTTTCATATCATGTGTGTAATCAAATCGCTCATTTTTTCTCTATCTTCTGGAACATATGCAAGACAAATAGAACAACTCTTTATGTTCTTATTGTGTCATTGATAGATCTGTTTGTTTTGTCTACGGCCATACCACCCTGAATGCGCCCGATCTTGTCTGATAGATCTGTTTGTATTGATTCACCTTATTATACATTGTATTTTCCTACATCTTTGTGTGCCAGATCATTTTGATCTGAATGCCTGATGGTATGAATGTTTCCTGTTGTGAGCTGGATCTTTTTGTATTCATGGACATATTCTTGAAGGTTTGGGATATAGATAACTGCTTGGAAATGCCGTCATACTTTCAAGGAGAGGATAGATTTTAAACATTGTTGAGACCAGAGAAAATGTTTTAAGGGCTGATGTTTCCCACTACCAACCCACTATCTTTCTGGGCATTATTCTACCCTCTGTCCTTTATCTGTTTTTTTTTTTTCCCTCTGGCTTGTGGGAATGATACTTGGCAAAAGGGGCTTCACAACTGCCAAAGGCACTGACAAATTGCTTAGCAGTCACTATCTTGGTTCTGCACCCGTGTGCACAATTTCAAGACTACTCAGGCTTAGGAAACAGTAACAATGGGATTTATTTAACAAACAGGGAAAAGTAAAGAATTACTGAAGTCAATATATGGCTGTTTACCTTACTTAAAGCAATGTCCAGGCCTTTAAGTCCCAGAAAAGTAACAAAGGTGGCATCTTCCCGCCACTGCTGACGTGGAGCTCTTCTTCCAAACAATAGGCCACATTTCCAAAATGGAAACCTGTAGGCCAGGTTCCAACTCATAAGGATGACACAGAACACAACTGGAGGGCCTCCCTGGTGGCGCAGCAGTTAAGCGCTGCGCTGTGGAGCTGTCGGCAGCGGCGACGCGAGTTCGACGCCCGGCCAGGG
>PVIJ01005641.1:0-101167 GCA_004024925.1 Scalopus aquaticus
CCTGCACCCCAGCTCTTGTATGCACACATAAGTAAATAAAATAAATCTTACAAAAAAAAAAAAAAAAGGACGTGTAGGGGCGATGTGGTGTGGCTGGCGGGCACCAGGGCACAGTTCCCATCTCCGGCTGGGGCGTGTTGGCCGCACCCGGTGCCCTGGCTGTCTCCTGGTTTCTCTGGGCAGCCCCATCCCACCCGATTTCCTCATTCAAGGTGAAATGCAGATCACGCGCGGCCCCTCCTGTAAGCTCCGCCTGTGGTCCAGGGAGCCCGATGGGGGGATGAGAACACCCCCTTTCCTACTTGAGTCAGGGCGCTTGGGGGCTCCATCCCCAAACGAAGGGGGCACTGCCAGGCCTCGCCCGAGGCGCCCACGGTCCTGGGGTCCCCCCAGGCCTTAGCTCTTTCCCGCTAAGGCCCAGCGCCGTCACACTGCCCCCCTCAGCTCTGGACAGTTTCCATTCCCAGAGTCCGAGAGAAAGACGGGGCGCTCCGGAACCGGAGGTTTGACGGGGTGGGGAGGGGTTCGGGCCGTGCGGCTCTTTGGGCTTCTCTCGGGTTGTCCTGTCTCCATGAATTCACGCCACAACGAGCTTCCGAGGCCTCAGCTGTCTTGTGCTCTTAGCTACGGTCTCGGACGCCCGAGCCGCCTCTTCGGGCCGCTGCCCCTGCCCGTCCTGGCGCAGCTGCGCTCCCCTGGCCTGCGCTTGGCGTTTTCTGCCCCTGGGACGCTCCTCCAAATGCAGACCACCCTGGCTTAGCTCTGGGGGTGAAGGCTGACGGCCATTCCTGTGCACACGCCGGCGGGGGGAGGGGGCTCCCCGGGATGCCCGAGCGGCCTGCGCTCACGCATGCGTCCCGCCCGGCCTCCTCTCCGCCTCCTGCCGTCTGCGGCTCCGGGCTCGCTGCTGCCCGCCAAGGCTGACTCACAGCGCGCCGGCAGGGCTGGGGGCGCTGGGCCTGTGACCAGCCCAACAGGGGCAATTGTCCTGGGGCCCTGGACAGCCCTTTCTCGCCGCACCGTCCGCCTGAGAGCGCCGAAGCCGAAGGCCGCAGCCCGTGGCCAGGGAGAACAGGCCCTCCGCCTGCAGAGGCGCCTCGCCAGGCGGCAGCTCCAGAGACCGACACCGGCTGCTCCTGCAGGCAGAGATGGCGGAACACTAGCCTGCGGGCGGCTCAGGCCTCGGCACCCTGAGGAATCGCACACCCCCGGGGGGAGACTTGAGAGGGAAGGAGACGGCCACCTGCGAGGACGCACGCGCCCGTCCGCGCGAGCGCCCACGGTGGGAGGGGCACAGCGAGCTCCTCGCTCCCCTTCCCTGGTGGGGACCCCACAAAATCAAGAGTTCACTGCCCTCAGACCTAGTGAGGGCTCGAGACACTTGTCACCGTCTCCTCTTGTGTGGCCCGCACCAAATGTTGGCCCTTTGGGATTGGCTGGGCGCAGCCAGCCCCTCAGCACCTGTTAGGAATGGAGGGAGCGATTGGCCAATCACAGCATCACTTGCTCTCGGGAACACACTCCCCAAAGATGCTGTCCTTTTCCTTTTAGTTTCATTGAAGTATAACTTTCAAACTGTGAAATTCATAGTTCTGCAGTGTGTGGTCCAGTAGAGTCGCAGACACACGAGACCGAACCACCAGCACCAATGCGACGCCCTGGAATCGCCCCAAGTCGCCCCTCGGCATCAGAGCCACTTCTCAGTTCCTTCTGCCCCCTGTGTCTGGCCACGGGAGCCAGGGGTGTGCCTGCTCGGGGTGTCCTTTCGGGAATCCCATCATAGGGGGCTTTCCTGTCTGGCTTATTTCACAGAGTGACATTTTCAAGTTCACCCATGTGTACCGGGCGTCAGAGTTCCTTCCTTTTAAAGGCTGTAGCATGTACCCGACTCCCTCTTCATTCATCCACTGCTGGACATCTGGGCTTTCTCCTCTTTGGCTATTAAGAATCGTGCTGCTAGAAACATTTTTATTTTTTGTTCAAGTATTTATGGAGCCATCTGTTTTCAATTTTTTTTTAAAGAATTTTTATTTATTTATGTATACAAGCTGGGGTACAGGCCAGAGGCGCGGGGTGGCGAGAGGGTTCACCAGAGACAGAGCGGGGAGCAGAACAGGCAGATCAGAAACACACTGCTGAGGGGAGCAGCGGGCGAGGCAGGAGAGGTTTGCCGCACCATGTGATTTTCTCCCTGGCTGGGCGTCGAACCGGCATCACCCGCAGCCAACAGCTCCACAGCGCAGCGCCGAACAGCTGTGCCACCAGGGAGGCCCTGTTTTCAATTTTTTTCTCCTCTTTATATGTCTTTTATGGACTAAAGTTGCAAGGCTAGATCTCTGCTTTATCTTTTACTTTTTAATTTTTTAAAATGATGCAGTATGTGTAGTGTGGAAAGAATATGCACTTTGGAAAGTGTAAAAAGTGGGTGTGATTTCCAACTTTGTTATCTGCTCTCCCAGCCTCAATTTCCTCATCTGTAAAATGGGTATGTGTATTCCTACTTCAAAAGGGTAATATGGAGGCCTACCTGGTAGCCTAGGGCTTAAGTCTCAGCACCATATCTGCTGCTGGGACCTGAGTTCGATTCCTGGCCAGGGAGCTGACCCACATGGCGCAGCAGACCTCTCCTGTCTCCCTGCTGCTCCCCTCAGCAGTGTATTTCAGTAGATCCACCTGTTCTGCTTCCCACTCTGTCTCTGGTGAATCTGCTCACCTCCCCCACACCTCTGACTTACACCCCAGATCTTCTATGCATAAATAAATAAATCTTTTTTTTAAAGTAATGTGATTTAGGTGAGATGCTGATTCTCTATTAACTGAATGTTTATAGAGAATTTCTCATCTGTAATCTTAGCTCCGATCAGTATAACTGACACAGGGCAGCAAGGGGCACTAAAACTGGCCATGGACAACGCCCAAATTGTTTACTGGTCACTGTCTGAGTATTTTATCCCTGTGCACAATTGCAAGACTGCTTAGGCTTAGGGAACAACAATGATGGGATTTATTTAACAAACCAGGGAAAACAGAGTCACTGAAGCCAAAAATGGCCGCTTATCTCATCCAAAGCAGTGTCCAATCTTTTAACACTTTGTGTGCTGGTGCCCTTTCAATTTACCAGCCCTTGGGGCCGGCCATTTTCTGTGCCACCACATGAATGGTGTAAGCATTCAATAAAACACACAACTCCTGAACTACTGGATATTAAAAAAAACTGTAATATCTCTCATAAAATACCTTACACTTTCACCAAAACAATGTGTAAAGCTTCTAGACTGAGTATGATCAAAGAAATGTCTCCTAATAGTTCCAAATAAATCCACCGTGGCGTGAAAAACCAGAGACTAGATGAACACGTATTAATGCGTGAGCGGCCACCCGATACTGGTGACAAAAAACACGCACTAATACGTGAGCGGACCACAAAGTGTTAAGTCCAAGCAAAAAGCAGCTAAAATGGCATTTTCTCTCCCGAACAATAGGCCACATGTCCAAGATGGCATCTTCCTGCTTCTGCTGACCTGGAGATGCAGAGCCAGACTGCTGCCAGGTTCCAATGCACGAAGTCAACAGAAGAGATGACAGGAGATGCTCCTGGAGCTGCCACGATGCCCAGGGCAGCACCAGACCAGCGACACTCAAAACAGCAGCTGCAGCGGCTGAAGGGCCCCACAAATGGCCACACTCTCAGCTCAGCGAGGCGCCCGCTCTGGGCCTTTGCCTTCTGTGCCCCGCCACAGCAGCCAAACTGGGGAACAGTGTTAGTCGCTCGACTGCTTTCAAAGCCTCTGAATTTTTCCTCGCTGAGGTTGGCTGCTGGAGGCCTCCACCTTCTGAGGCCCACAACAGCCTTTTGGAAGATGCGCACAGTGGGGGCCGAAATCTGCTGACCCCAAATGCTGAATCTCAAATATTGAATCCGGAAAACAATGCTGGGGATGCTTCTGCAGTCCCTTAGATTTCTTATCAGTGTCTCCACCCCAAAATGCCACACTTTTCTGCATTTTCCCTGGGGCTATCTATCACTGTCACCAGCAATCCCCTCCCGGGGGCACCTCCTGTAACAGTCTTTGGCTTCAGCCACCAGTTACATAAATATTAGAGTGCTAGCCCACTTTGCCCAGAGCCCAAAGACCGACGGGTCAGGCAGGGAACATACCAGGCTCCGAAAGCTATTTAGGGGCACCCCCCTCGCCCCAGTTCACTGGCCTCCCTGCGCACACAGTCACGCCTCGTGTCCGGCTGTCTGACACTGCCCTCCCCCAGAGCGGGCCAGTGTGGACAGACTGGTAGAAAAGACAGTAAATATTTTGAATAAGTAATGCAAGCTTTTCCTGTGACTTGGGCTTGACCACACCACGCAGATGCCGGCATCAGACCACACCTTCCCACGCCTCCCCTACCTCCCTGGCCCCCAGTTTCTCTCTGGCCAGCTCCCCTGCTCTCTCTAGCCTCAAACTGTGAGCCCGAGGACACATTCCAGGCTCTCCTCTCTCTCTCTCACCACTCCAATGCCGATGACCTCATCCAGCATGGCTTTAATCACCCTCCTCCTGCTGATCACTGTCTAATTTATCTTGAAGTCCCGACCCCTCTCCAGCCCCGAATGCCTTGTGTTATCTCCTCTTGGAATTCCAACGTGCAGCTCAAATGCAATATTTCCAAAATGGATCTCGTGACTCCCAGCCTTCCCCACCCCGACTGGCAATCTTCCCTGCTGCAGTAAATGGTACCACCTTCCACCCAGCTGCTCAAAGGAGAAATCCAGGGTCGCTCCTTGGCCCTCACTCCCATATCAGCTTCATCAGTATCACGTTATGTGCATCATGCAGATAGTTCCCGGAACCGTGCGCCCTCCGCTGTACCTGCCGCCGCCGGCCAAGCACCGCCCTCCCTCCCCTCGATGACCGCAGCAGTGAGCTGTAGTGCCTGGTGTCTTTTCGACCTAAATAACTAACCCTTTGCACTCGGCTGTCCCCTCTCCGAGGACATCGGAATTCTAGCATATCACTCGGATGTCCCCTCTCGGGACATTGCAGTTTATTAGTGATTACGGGGAATTGAGTTATTTCTACGCAACTTTTTGAGACCTGCATGTTTCCCTGAAGTTTTATCTTGAAATGGCACAAGAAATTAAATCAAAATATCGTAAAATTACTAAGATACATACAAGAAATGTCAGCGGGTTTTGTGTCGTGCGAGAACGTGCACTAATCAGCCTGCAATGCATATTGGGGAGTGTTACAAAACTTATCATACTGTACAAAATTATAAACAATAAATTATTGTTTTTTTTGCAAATATACATTCCTCGATGTCACCCAATTCATATAAGTCCAATATCATTATAATAGGTTACTTGGTTCCAAAATTATACTAAATAATACGAGGGTCTGTAAATGCACGTTTCCACCGCAAAGTAGCGTCCAGTAGCTGGTAGCCAAAGTCCAGAATGGTTCGGAGTGCAAAGGGTTAAGTAACTAGACCCGAAGAGACCCTATTTCCAGATCGGTCACGTGCTGAGCTCTTGGGGGACATGCATGTCACCCAGGCTTTTGACCTAAATCTCTTACACTAGTCAAAATGGCCTCACAGGTGTCTGAAGGAGGTTACGCCGTCCTCTGCCAGACACCCGAAGACTTAGCATTGTGTTTAGGGGAAAACCAAGCAAGTCCCATATCGTGGTGTCATGGGTGACAAAAGGCTGATGACCGGCAAAGGTGCCCCAGGCTCACGAGCGTCCGCCCCACACGCATGTCCCCCACTAGCTGAGCATGTGACCGGTCTGGAAACAGGGTCCCTTCAGGTCTAGTCAGTCATACGAAGATGGGGTTGTACTGGGTGAACACGGGCCTCTCACCTGCTGTGATCAGTGCCCTCCAACATCGAGGAACGAACGGACAGACGGAGTTTGCACGGCACGGACGCAGGCACTGGCGTCACCTCAGCTGCCAGGCGAGGGCAGACATGATACCGGCAGGAGGGGACACTGAAACCGGCCAAGGGCACTGCCCAAATTGCTTACAGGTCACTATCCTGGCTCTGCCCCTGCACGCACAATTGCAATACTTAGGCTTAGGGAACAACAATGGGGTTTATTTAACGGGGAAAGCAAAGAGTTACTGAGGCCAAGAGACACCGCTTACCTTTCTTAAAGCGAGGTCCAGTCCTCTAAGTCCCAAGGAAGAAACAGCAAAGGCGGCGAGTTCCTGCCACTGCAGACGTGGCGCTCCTCTCCCGAACAGCAGGCCGCGTGTCCCAGAGGGCGTCTTCCTGCCTCTGCCCACGCGCAGCAACCAGACGGTAACCCAGGTTCCAGCTCACGAGGGTGACACGGGACACGGCCGTGGCGCCCAGCCCAGCACCAGGCCAGCGACACTGCAAACAGCAACTGCAGCGGCCAGACGGCCCCGCCTGCACTCACGCCTTTAGGGAGACGCCCGCTCCCGCTCCGGGCCTCTGCCTTTCTTCGGCTGCAGTAAAAACAAAACCGGGGAGTTTCTGTCGCTCGGCTACTTGCAAAGCCTCCGAACTCTTCCTGTTTGCAGCGGCCGGGAGCACCACAGGGAGCAGAGGGGCTCCGTGGAGCTGCGCAGACCAGTCAGCAGGAGGGGTCCCAGAGCCCTCAGTGGCTTTTTAGGCATTTTAATGATTTCTTGGGAGAGGCCACCAGGCACAGGGCCGCACTGGGGCCGGGCGAGGGGGGCAGGAGGCTGGCAGGCCCCAGTGAATCTTCACCTTCTCGGGCTCTCTGGCGGCGTCTCGGGGCCTCCCTGCTGCACCCCGAACAGCCGTCTGCTTCATGCCCTGTTCGCTGCTGCTTCCGCTGCTGCTTCCGGGGCCGCTGCTTCCGCTGCTGCTTCCGGGGCTGCTGCTTCCCGGGCTGCTGCTTCCCGGGCTGCTGCTTCCCGGGCTGCTGCTTCCGGGGCTGCTTCCGGGGCTGCTGCTTCCGCTGCTGCGTGGGCGGCCACTGCTTCCGGGCCGCTGCTTCCGCGGCTGCTTCCGGGGCTGCTGCTTCCGGGGCTGCTGCTTCCCGGGCTGCTGCTTCCGCCGCTGCTTCCGGGGCCGCTGCTTCCGCTGCTTCTAAGCCCAGCTCTGGCCCGGGTGCGCCCACTCACGCATGCGCACACCCCACCCCAGGTTCCCGCCATCAGGCATGCGTGTAGGCCTCAGAGGTCCATCATTAGGGGTAGGGCGGAAAAACCTGACAACTTTCTCGCTTACCCTACACTGCTGAAGACTGGTGTGGTGGGGGCCAAAGGCCCTGGTCCCAAATTCACTAAAGAGTTCGAAAATGCTCAATCTGAAACTATATCCTGGCGGCTCAAGAGCTCCTGGTGGCTGATTTCCAAACTCGCAATCATGGCGTCTGCACCTCTCCAGCCGCTGGATTTTTCTCCTCTACATCATGGCGACTCGATCTCCTTCGACATCATGGCGACTGCTTCTTCTTCTCCTTTTCCCATCCCTTTTATATTTCTTTTTTTAAAAATTTAAATATATATTTTTATTGTTATTTATATCTTTTACATTTTGTATTCCCCTTGGGTAACCCACCACCAATTCACCCGTGATCCATCTCCCTTTTATATTTCTTTTTTTCTTTTTTTAAAGATTTATTTATTTATGCATACAAGCTGGGGTACAGGCCAGAGGTGTGGGGCGGCGAGAGGGTTCACCAGAGACAAAATGGGGAGCAGAACAGGCAGATCAGAAATGCACTGCTGAGGGGAGCAGCGGGCGAGGCAGGAGAGGTCTGCTGCACCATGTGGGATTCTCCCCGGCTGGGTGTCGAACTCGCATCGCCGCTGCCGACAGCTCCACAGCGCAGCGCTCAACCACTGCGCCACCAGGGAGGCCCCTTTTATATTTCTAATTTAAATCTCCACTCCAAACTGCAAAACCTTTTAGCAATTTTTCACTGGGGCTATGTGTCCTCATCAGCAATCCCCTCCAGGGGGCACCACCAATACTGGGCGTTGGTCTCAGCTCCAGTTACAACACCGAGGGTTGACAGCCTTGCCCATCTGCCCACACACTGATGTCGAGTTCTGACTTCCTGAATTATGGTAAAAGAAGCTTTTCTTGTTCTAAGTCACCCACTTTGTGGTAATTTGTCCGGATAGCCCCGGGAAGCCCACACCTCCAGCTCCCAAGCCGGCCGCCTTCGTTCTGGCTGCCCCGCAGTGAGGTGGCACCTCTGTTCCCAAGCTCGGTCTCTGCCTGGGACTTTGTGTTTGTCCCTGATGTGGGGCCCAGAGCTGATCCCAGGATGGGCTTCTTTACAGCAGACGTGCCTCCGCTCACACCTCCACACTCTGGTTCTGGCACTGTTTATAGTAATTGCTTGGCTCTCCTGGAACCAGAAAGTGTTCACTGCATTTGCTTCCTGAATGCCACTCATTTCTGTAGCTCAGAAATCCAAAGCAAGGGAAGCAAGTGTGTTGGAAATGTGTCCAAACAGCAAGCTTGAGTCCAATCCAAGCTCAGGTCATAGAAGATGGCGGTTTTGTGTGTGGCAGTGGGAGGAGGATATTCACTCAGTCCATGAATTCATGACATCTGGGGATGAACTGACCCCCGGGATGTATTTCCTGCTCTCTAAAACCAGTGGTAATCCATTTCCTCCCAGGGTGGTGATGTCGCAGAAGGAGAGGTTGTCTGAGCCACACAGCAACGAGGGGGAACTGCTGGGCAAAGGCAGACGCCCCTTCAGAGTGCAGACTCTGGTGCAAAGCCAATTTTGAAACTAAGGGTAAAGGTTTCACATAATTTCCTAAAGAAGCATTTCTGGTGGAGCTTCTGATCTTCTCTTTTTGCATCAAAAATTATTTTGAGGATATTTTGATTTCAGGGCTGAAGTGACAGGGCCTCAGATGAGCTTGTAAACGCTCATCACTAATCACCCAGAACTTCAATAATGAAGGGAGAGTATCCCCCCGTCCAAATCCTGGTTCTCCCTCCTCTGGCTTCCCACACAGTAGTGATATTTACTCCCAGGAAGAAAAAACTGGAAATGACACTGTGAACCGAACTGCAGGTTATTTGTAGCTTCCAAAGCATGCTTATGTGTGAATGGGGGCAACGGATTCAGCACCCTGCTCAGACTTATTTCATAGGTTTGCCTGGGTCTACTTGTATCAAAGACCGCCCCCCCCCCTCATTTATTTATTTATAGATAGAGACAAAACTGTATCAGCCCCAATGAGGTCAGGTTAGTCTCGAGTGCCCCAATCAAACCAACACATCAATAACACTGGTGATAAAGCAGAAATTCTATGCCAGCCATTTTAGGAAATAAAAACTATTGCTGTTGAGAGAGGCCATAAATGTATTCATGACTAGCACACCCACAAACTACCCTAACAGTTGCTCCCCATGGTTGTGGTCCTAAGTCTGGGAAGGTCTCTGCGCCGCCAGGAGCCCTTTTAGCTTTTTGGCTTTCCCACAGTAGTAGTGTTTACAGGGGCTGCCTTAGCTCGGGGAACACACGGCAGGACCAAAGGGCCATCACCAGCATCTGGATGGGTTCAGCGAAGCTTCTGTTCTCCCAGGGAGTCATGGGTTTGCGCCCTGCCCCAAAGGCAAGGCTCTCTGGTCCCGCTCACACTGAAGAATTAGACTTTAGGACCTCCCTGGTGGTGCAGAGGTTAAGTCTCAGCACTATGAAGCTATCGGCAGCTACTGTAGCACGAGTTCGATCCCAGACAGGGAGCTGACTCACATGGCACAGCAGACCTCTCCTGTCTCCCCGCTGCCACCATCAGCAGTGTATTTCAGTCGACCTGCCTGTTCTGCTCCCCACTCTGTCTCTGGAAAATCCTCTCACCTCCCCACACCTCTGCCTTATACCCTAGCTCTTGTATGCATAAATAAATACATCTTTTAAAAAGGAATTATATTTTATAATTTTTCAAAAACATGCTATCAACCTTTTTACTTAATAGGATTCCCACAAAATTTGGGGAGTTCTCTTTACCCTCTTTAACTGGGAGCAAGCTGCAGGGAATTAGGGCTGACTTACCACTGGAAACGATGTGCCTTGGACTCATGCTCTGGAGAAGGGTTAGAGGAGCACACAGCTCAGCTTGCCCTGTTATGGAGTGGAAAGTGCATCTCAGCAGCTGGTTTGTTCAGACCTGCTGCAAGCATCCTGGGAGGCCTGGCTTAATGAAACCCTGTAGATCTGGGGAAAACTGGATGCCGAGTCTAAAGATGAGCCATCTGAGGCAAGGAGACATGAAGAAGCTTGCTAGGATGCGTTGGCGTGAGGCCACAGAGAACTCCCAGTGGAGGGAGATGTAGATATCTCGGCTCATTTTACTAGCTGCCCCAAATCGTGGGTCCAGTTCCGCAGGTGCCTGCCTGTCCCTTGTTAGGTCTAAACCATCTGCTCTACAACCTCTGAGAAGAACCAAGAGTGAAGGAGTTTCTTTTCGCCGGTGTCTTGGAGAGCGGGTGGCTCAGGGACCGGTGCAGGCAGATAGAACCATAAACCTGAGCTGGAGTTTCAAAGATGAAAAGTAATTTGAAACAACCAGCTGCAATAACAGAGCTTTTGGGAAAAAATAATCTGCTCCACCAGGTTTTAAGACTGGGACATGTGAAAATGCAGAATTCTTTTTATTATAAATCTGTTCCCTCTGGTGGCCTCCTGGGAGAGAACTGTGCTGCCTGCATTCTCCTGGGTGTGTGATATATTCGCTGCGCTGGGAACTGTAGCCCAGTTCTGGATAGAAGGTGCCCTTCAGGTACCCAGCCTCAAGAGGGCAAACTGTCTTCTCTCCAGCTCTACATTCTGTGCTCCTTAAGTACTTCTCACTGACTTCTGCCTGAGCTCTACTGAAAGAATGAGCTGAAGCAAACTTAAGTCTTGCAGCTCCGCTTAAAATCAGCAATGTTATATTCTCAAAGGCTCTTCATTTTATTTTTTTCTTTGAGAAATTCTAAACTAAACCAGAGACCTCTCTTATTATTACAATTCAGTCCTCTGGCTTGCTATGTTTCTTTTGTAGCTGCTGGAAGATATTTTAAAGCTGTCTCTGTAGAAGAATTTTTTTTTTTTTCAGATAAGCACAGAATGTCATTTTTGTCTGATCTTTGAGTCACACAGCCCTCAAGTCTGGACGTATCTTACAGTTATTTTATGCCTAAACAAATCTAAATGCTAAATGGTCACAATAAACACAGACGTAAAAATACAAATTCTTTTGTTCAAATTTGTGCAAATTATGTAAAAATTCAAGTCAGTGTTTGGTGTTTTTTTTCTCTATTAAAAAATAGAACCACCAAGGGCCTCCCTGGTGGTGCAGCAGTTAAGCGCTGCGCTGTGGAGCTGTCAGCAGAGGCAACTTGAGTTTGATGCCCGCAGGGGAGATTCACACAGGGCGCAGCAGACCTCTCCTGCCTGGTCCCCTGCTCCCCTCAGCAGTGTATTTCTGATCTGCCTGTTCTGCTCCCCCGTTCTGTCTCTGGTGAACCCTCTCGCCGCCCCACACCTCTGTCCTGTACCCCAGCTTGTATGCATACATATATAAATCTTAAAAAAAAAAATAGAACCACTTAGGCTCAGAAATCCCATTCTTAGTACATAATTGAAATCAGGGAGATAGAAAAGATAGTTCTACTCCATATTTATTGGAGCATCATTTGCAATAGTCAAGGTGAGGAACAGCCTAAAAGTGCACTGATGGGTGAGTAGGTAATGACAGCACGGAGCACACCTTCAGGGACGGGTCACTCGGCTTTGTGATGGAAGACACGCCACCCTACTCCAGCGCGCGCGGATGACCCTGGGCGATACTACGCTGCGTGAAATGAGGCTGTCACGGAAGGAGCCAGGGCTGCACGGTTCTCCTTCTCTGAGGCTTCCCAAACAGTCAGACTCCCACAAGCAGAGAGTGGAAGGCGGGTCTCCAGGACCTGGGGGAAAGAGGAAGCGAGGAGTGATTCGGTGGTCTCAGGTTTCAGTTGTGTGAAGTCTGCTGTCCCACAGTGTCTTGCGGATAACATCTGCGTGGTCACTCGAACATCAGTTAAAAGGGTGGAGTCATGTTAAGTGCCCTTACCACAAAAACCAAGAAACAAAGGACCCTGAGAAGACTTTCGGAGTGATAGAAATGCTTATTACTTTGACTCTAGGTGATGTTTTCAGGGGTGTATGTATTTGTTCAAACTCATTAAAATTACATACTATGTACTGTATACACACACTATATATTAATCTATAGTGTGTGTATATTTATATACACAATCTATATTTACTATCTATAGTACATATATACTACATAGTACATATATACTATGTATACTATATAGTACATACATACTATGTATTTACTATCTATAGTACATCTATACTATATATATAGTATATTAAATATAGTATATATGTACTATAGATGGTATATATTAAATAGTTGTAGGATTTTTTTGTACATCCATTATATCTCAATCAATATGTTAAAAAAGAATCTGCTGTCCACACAGAGTCCCACTACAAGAAGGAGGGAAGCCGGCCGGGTGGCCATACTGACATTCAGGTACTTCGGCATTATGATTTCCCTCCGCAGTTAAGTGTAGCCTCAAAATCACCGGACCTCTTTGCACCTGAGTTCCAAGTGGGGCCTTTCTGAAAATTGCCTGCCGTCAGGAGACAGGAGGGGCCCCCACATACTCAGGTAGAGAAAGATTTTAGGGCTTACGAGAAGGCTGAGCAGGGCAGACTTTTGTCGTCCGAAGTTGGCACATCCTCGCAGGCACTAATACCATACATTTGAAGAGATTACAGTATTTGTCCAGAGAACAGTTAAGAACCCATCATTTTGTGGGAACTTTAATTCTCTTCCTCTTAACTGTCAACATGTAATGTCATGATGTTTGGGCAGATTTCCCCATGACTATATATGGCTATTTCTGTGACGAGGGGAGGAAAAGAAGTTTATTTCAATATTATCTAGCTTGAGAATGGTTCTATCTCCCTTTGGAATGTTGATAAATGTCCTTAACTTAATATTAAAATGTTATTCCAGTATCAAATGACAGTGATGAAGAGAACGATGATGAGGAGGGTGTAGATGATAATTATGAAGGTATTCTAATTTCATTGTGGACCCCAAATAACTGGCGTGGACCTCAGGGTTGCACAGAAAATGCATGAAAGAAAACTTACTCAAGCCTTGTGACTTGGTCTATCTGAACTCCCACCCCCAGCTGCACACCCCTGATGTGACAGCAGAGATCGAGGGGTGATGCCCTCCAGCCACGAGTATTGTTCAATAACATACAAGATCGTCTAACTCTTATCCTGCCCTCATATTCTTGTCCATTTTTTCTCAGCCTTCATTTTCCAAGTCTGTAGGTGACTTTTAAATAATGTTAGCATGCATAACCCCAACCTATCGCCACCAAACTGAGCATTTTGGAGAAGTTCATGCAATTCTAATGCAAGTTGTGATTCAAACTCACTTTGTCGTAGCAGCCTCCTCAACTTCGGATGGGTAAACTGAGTGTTTTACCTGTTCAGGTCTGGATTGGGCCACTACCCTGAAATCTCTGATACCTAATTTGTTGTTCTTTCCCCTCATAACAGCCCTGTCCAGTATATACATCTACAAACACTTATTGAATTAAGATAGAGTAGTTTGGGTTGTAACTGAATTGCTTCACTTAAATAAATATGTTTCAAAGGTGCATCTGTTGTAAATTAAATGAAACATAAGAATAAGAATGAGGAAAAATAAAATCATTTCCCCTGAAGAAATTAAAATATTGCCAGCTGAACTTTTTGACCTTCTCATAAACCAACCTTCACCCCGTAATTCTACCTCTCATTTTATGGACCCCCTAGAGATGGTGTCTCCCAAACCAGTCCTAATGGGGAGTCCTGGGGGACCCTCTGGCCACCCTTCCCGAGTAGTGGAAGAAAGATCCATGTTAAACTTTGAGTTACTGTTTCATCACGTGTCTCACAAAATATTACATTATTCTGATGACTCACGACTGTCAGATGGAGCTTACCTCAAATTTCAATGATTTCATGCTGGCAGCGGGTGTGAGGCTTTTGCTTTCGTAATTTTGTCATTTTTCTCAATTTACTCAAGCAGTTTGAAAGGTCCAGATGGAAATGAACATATTGGGCGCTTAAAAAGAAATGTTTGTGTTGTTTATGCAGGAAGTAAGACTCATTCCTTAATACACAGAGAAGGTTCTTTCCTTTTCTTTGAGAGGCTCCAAATGAAATAAAATCTTGGCCCTCTGCATTTCCCTGCAGTAGTTAAGCTGATGCAGCAGATACTTGGGTTTTAATTATTTATGGATGAGCCATCTGAAATCCCTGCCAAAGGTAGCAAAGGGAAAATAATGGCTGGTATTACACAACTGACCTTGAATCCAGCTTTGATTGAAATTAATTATCCAAAGTTTTAAAATCTCAGCTGATATTGGTGGCAATGGCCTTCTCTGGTGATAATGAATAACCCCATTGTGTTACTGAGAGCTTTGCTTATCCCGAATATTTATTTCACAGAATTTGGTACATAGGATCTCTGCAAAGAAAAAACTATTCATTGACTTGGTTGGTCCCTTAATTCCTGCATATTGTGTTACCCTCAGAGTCAGCCTGTGACATGCCATTAAGGCCACTTGTTATTTTATGGAAAGATTGATTGTAAAAATTTGCTCCATTTTGGGTTGAACTTTAGACTATTTTGCTACTCAGAAGGTACAAGCTGTCTCATAGCCTATTCTTGATTCTGTGATGTCTGTCTGGTACACAGTAAGAGCGAGTCACGGGAAGTATGGGGAAAAGATGATTCCTGCTCATTCTAAGAACTGTCAATCTTCTAAGGAGACACTCCTTGGTCAGAACGGGGATGATGCTAACACATGAATATGTAGTTCAGGCTTTAGGAAACATTTGCTTTGAAGGTGCTGGGGCTGCTTCTGTTGTTTGTAAGGGCTTACTGAGGACCCACAGGGATACATCCAGCATCCTGGGAGCTGCTCTTTTTTGGACCAGTGAGTGTTTGGGGCCATGTCATTGGTGGCTCAAGGCAAAGTTCCATGAGGGGAAACTTCACTGACAGAAAAATGAGAAGTGCCACACTGGAATGCTGAGAGAATTCATTTATAATAAACAGTAATTAAACAGGGATTATTGGGGTGGCACATTTACGATGTGAAAGTAGAAGTTGTGTCAACACCTTATAAAGTCCCGAAAGTAATTCAGTTGAAACATTTGCCTTGGGCTGAAGAACAAGGTTCTATTCTAAGGAAGATGTAGGTTTGCTATTTGTTGTATTGAAAAACTCTCCATAACAGTTGTTTTGGTTTGGAGCATTTAAACAAGCTTTCCCAGGGTGTCATTTACAGCACTGCAGAGTTTCCAAGAGGCTGTTCTCATCACCAACCCTCTTTCTTTTCAAAAGCTAGCATGAAAACATATAAAGTGATATAATTTTTGTTTTCCGAATACAAGTCTGAGGGATGATGTCACACCTCAAAGAGGTTCACACAGAGGGTCCTGTGGATGGGGTCTTGGCCTTTTTGCTTCATCTTTCCCCCCTGCTGGCTTCACCCATCACCTGAGGTGATCACAACTGCCTCAGAAAAAGGCGTTGGGTTTTCCCTGATGCTCAGGGTTTATTCAGACACCCCCACATGTATTCTCAAGAAACTGGATGAAACTGAACTCTCCCAGATATTACCCTCTCAGGAATGACTTGATGAAGAGATGCCCTCTGGTACGTCAGTGGCCAGGAGGCAGGAAGACAGCCCCCCTTTCAGCTGTCCAACATTTATTTGGGCTTCTGAAAATATTTCTGTTTAATGAAAAGGATCTTGTGGTAAGAATTTCAGTGTGGTGAGGAGGGACCACCAACACAAAGGCTGCGGAGTAGGGCTTTCAGGAGCTGCTCTGAGTCACACATGGGCTGGACTATGAGGCTGGAATTTCAGTTCAAAGATAATAAAAAAGGGGAGTGTGTAAGGACACAGGAGAAAAGGATCCCATCTTTCCTCAAAGTATCAATGCCAATTTTCTTAGATTATCATTGGAATCTTTAAAACTTTTCCTCCCCTCACCATTAAAATACCAACGAGGGACCTCCTTGATGGCATAAGGGTTAAGTCTTAGCTCTATCATGCTGTGACTGCTGACTGCTGTGGCCTAAGTTCAATGCCCAGCCAGGGAGCTGACCCACATGGTGCAGCAGACCTCTCCTGTCTCCCCACTGCTCCCCTCAGCAGCATATTTCAGTAGATCCGCCTGTTCTGCTCCCCACTCTGTCTCTCACCCCCATGCCTCTGGCCTATACCCCAGTTATTGAGTGCATAAATAAATAAATAAATCTTTAAAAAATATCATTGAAGTAAAGGATCCAATAGCCATGTTGGAGTTTCATTGAATTCATATTTATTTTGTACTTTTGATATTCTACAAAATTTGTAGTGACTGGGAATCAGGTAAGTAAGACAACAAATCCATCTTCAAGAAGATTTTTAGCTGGGAAAACCAACTGCTACTAGACTTATTTAAAAATCTCATATATGCCTGTTTATGTAAATCAATTTTAAGTAGCCTTAAGTAGACACAAGCAGAACATCCATCCAAAAGAAAAATCCTATACACAAGTAATCTCTGTGTGGTGACTGCTGTACTCTCAGTCTCTTTTCTTTTCTTTTTAAAAAGTGATTGATTTATTTATGCATACAAGAGCTGGGGGATAAGCCAGAGGTGTGTGTTTGTAGGGGGAAGGGGGATGAGAGGATTCGCCAGAGACAGAGTGGAGAGCAGAACAGGCAGACCGACTGAAACACACCGCTGAGGGGATCAGGGGGTGAGACGGGAGGTCTGCTGTGCCATGTGGGAAGCTTCCTGGCCAGGGATTGAACTTGTGTTGCAGTGGCCACCAACAGATTCATAGGCTAAGACTTTAACCCCTGCACCACCAGAGAGGCCCTTCTCTCAGTTTCTTCGTGGTCTTCAGATAGGGCTACCGTGAAAAAAAATATTGAAGAAACATTGCATTATAAAATTATAGGTGTACATCATAATAAATCAGTGTCTGTATATTGTCCATTAAGGTTACCACTAAAAGTATTTTAATGGCTACTTTTTAAGAGATTTCCAGAAGAGAGAAAGGTTTACCCATGTAGAGAGGTGTGGTAAACCTCTCCCTACATCCATCTCTCAGAGTGGGCGTTTATGTTTAAAAGCTCAGCAGAATAGCAATTTAGCCCAGGAGAGTTGATTATGCATGAAATGTTAAAAAAAAAATCAACAGATAAATTTAAGAAGGATTGAGATTTATTTTTTCTTTCAATTTTATCAAAAGAGAAAAGAGTTCTTACTGGCTATAGATCACTGGAAAGGAGAAATGAAGAGGCCCTTAAGGTCAGCGGATCTTTTAGGGAAAAGATGTAGAAAGTCTAAGAACAGAAGAGCTGGTCAGTGACAAACCAGAGATACCCCAGGGGACAGGAGCTCAAAGGTCTGTGAAATGGGGTGCGGAGAACACTGGAGAACAGAGAGTCTGGACAATGCAGACACAGAGGCAAAATGAGCTGAGGAATTAACGAATTCCCTGTGTTTAGTTTTTTCTAAAAATTAGAACAATATTTGTGGAACATGTACTAATGTTATGAGGCTCTGCCTTCATATTTAGGTTGGATATCAAAAGTTTTATGATTAGGGCCTCCCCGGTGGCACAACGGGTTAAACGCAGCACTATGAAGCTATCCAGAGCCACTGCAGCACGAGTTCGATACCCGGCCAGGGAGATCCCACAGGGCGCAGCAGACCTCTCCTGTCTCCCCGCTGCTCCCCTCAGCAGAGTACTTCAGTCGATCCGCCTGTTCTGCTCCCTACTGTGTCTCTGGTGAATCCTCTCACCACCCCACACCTCTGGCCTACACCCCAGCTTGTATAGATAAATAGATAAAAATCTTTTAAAAAAATTTGTATGATTAATTTTCCAACCTTTATTTTTTTCTAAAATATTTGAAGTGGGTAGATATGGGAAAGTCCAGGAAAATGAATTTAGCTAGGATGCTTCCCTGGGATCTAAGTGAAGGACAAAGGACACGGACACCATTCCTTGTCAGTTCTCTTGCATGCGAAATGACCCAGGATTGTTGATGACAAGGGCTTTTTCAACGCAAAAGTTACACGCATGTGGCGCTTGTTAATGAAGGTGAAATTCACAGTACAGTGTGGGGGGAAATGCCTGAATGTGGGAGTCAGGCAGATCTCGGTTCAAATCGAGGTTCACTAAGTTACTAATTGTGTGACCTTCATAAATTGCCATAATAGACATATTGTGCTACTTTCGCTCCATTTTTCCTTGGCAAACTAAGAATAACAGAGTGATTTCCTTCCCTATGACACTAGATTGCCCTTTCCTTCAATTTACTTGAGCCAATGTTTACGTAGTCTTCTTGCTCTGAAAAATTGCAGCCAGAGAATTAATTCAGCTACTGTGCAGAATAAATGGACAGGTAAGTTCTATGATGTCAGTTTCATGATTTATCAGAAAACCCAAAGGGATTAACTAGGATTGCTCCTGAATACATTGCAATGCCCCCAAACCCGGTCACCGAGCTTATTTCTCAGGAAGCAATGTCTACCATGGGCGAACGGAAGAGAAAACTTTTTGGTTGCATGTAACTTTTCCCTTGATTAACAACTCATATTGCTAACAAGAGATTTTATTGGGTTCTGCCACAATATTCTTTGTTCTTCCCGACCTTCCTTTGCTTTCTATATGCAAGATTTGTTAAATAACACATCAAGGGAGAAATGTATAGCAAAGGAAGGGCAAAAACTAAATTGTTGCAAAATGCATTCTTTTTTTTTCAGTGACATTCTTTTTTGTTTTTAAAGATTTATTTATTTACTATTTTTTTGTTTTTGCATACAAGCTGGGGTGCAGGCCAGAGGGTTCACCAGAGGCAGAGCGGGGAGCAGAACAGGCCAAAATACACTGCTGAGGGGAGCAGCGGGCGAGGGAGGAGAGGGCTGCTCTGCCATGTGGGAATCTCCCGGGTGGGGCATCGAACTCGCGCCACAGCAGCCGACAGCTCCACAGCGCTGCGCTTAACCCATTTTGCCACCAGGGAGATCCTCAGTGACGTTCTTATATATCATGTTTCATGTATAAAATATATCTTTTGTGCAAAAGAAGGAAGAACGTTGTAGACTGATGACTGGAAATAAACAATTTTGTATGAGCCTCTTTATCGCCCACATGCACAAACTTCTCCAAAACTACTGCAAACTAAGGCATCAAGATATAAAAAAAGTCACCAAACTCATGAGCAATTTTAAAACACAAATGAAACAAAGAGCAATTAGCACTCATTTGACTTTAATTTGTAATTAACAGCTCTTCTTCTCGAGTTTATGAGCCTGTGGAGGGAAATCAGTTAACCTCAGGATTCCTCGTTCAAACTGAACTGCATTGCTCCTTTCCATTGTCATTTTTAACACGTTAGCTTTCATGAGTTACATTTAAAGTAGGTCATCAAATATAGAGCTAATTTTCCCCCATATATTTCATCCAAAGAAAAAAGTACTCGAAAATACAATGATAGCATTCTGAACTGAATGTAATGTATAACATTTAGTGACACATTCTTTTAAATTTAAATTGACGGCCAAGTTTTATTATCTATGATTAAGCAGCAGAGATCTATTTGGGTTCAAATATTGCATCTTGCCAGTTGTGGTGTACATATATGTGAAGATGTATGCAAGGTAGATTATAGATCGTATTCTATAATTAGATCCATTATCGTAACAAGAATGCTGTTATAACACGAATTCTAAAGAAACCATGAACATTGGTCATCAATTTCTCAGTTGTTCTAAAGCTTAACAATATTGTACTCTGAAGTGACAACATTCTTTTATTCTTCTATATATGCTATAGTCATCCATCCATCTATCCATCCATCCGATCTCTACATCCATCATTAACCCATTTATCTCTTTTACATAAGCATCCACCCATACATCCATCTATCCCTTCAGATTTTCACTTACGCATTAATATGGAAATTGTCTGTTGAATGACTACTGTATGTTGGGAAATGAACCAGGACTGAAAATGCAAAGATGAATAAAACAGAACCCCTAGTTTCGAGTTGCTGAGGGCCTCATGAAAATATAAAGCAGATATGTAAATCAATAAGTATAGTACATTGTGTTAAAAACCACAATAAACTTACATCCTCTTTGAGAAAGAATTTGGAAGGTATACTTATATTTCCCCGGTTCGTTGAAGTTGAAAATGCAAGAAATGAGAAGGGATGAGAATACAGATGATATTTTTGATGGAATTTGTTTTGAATTGGTGATTGCAGAGGATGAGGAAATACAGGGGCAGGGGAATCTAAAATGCAGCATGTGAGGCATGAATAACCAAGGATAATTGAGACCAAGTAGGCTGTTTGAGATGAATGAACTACAGGGAACATTAAGCTGTTGGAGATGACAATGGTTGGATCATGGACAAATTTGTTAATTTATAGAGTCATTTGGACTTGAACTTGTGTACCAGCATTTCTTAAACTTGAGTTACATATGCATACCTGTTTAAGTAAAATAGCTCTTACAACTTCCATTGTTCACTTCCATTATTTTAATCTTATTTTACTTACATATCTACACATGTAAAACAAAGTACAAACTCCTTATGTACAAAGCTTCTTACATAACCCCCAAAAATGTAGAAGTTGATTATGATGGCATCATAAAACTATTAAAATTTAAATTTGGAGGGATGTTACTTTTCTCATTGGTTAAACACTGCTGTGATGACAGCATGGTCTTCACCGCATGGAGCAGAGTTTTGGTTTGGCATTCCTAAACTCGCCCTACTATGCGTCATGCCATGGCTTGCTTCTTTCACCGTGACTCTCCCTTTAAGACCCAGGGAGACATTAGTTTGTTTAGTACACCATGATGGGATGCCATTTGGGTGTAAGGCATACGGTCCCTTTCTTTTTTTTTTTTTCAAAGATTTATTTATTTATGCATACAAGAGCTGGGGTGCAGGCCAGAGGTGTGGGGGGTGAGAGGCTCACCAGAGATAGAATGGGGAGAAGAACGGGCAGATCTACTGAAGTCCACTGCTGAGGGGAGCAGCGGGGAGACAGGAGAGGTCTGCTACGCCATGTGGGAAGCTCCCCGGCTGGGGATCGAACTCATGCTACAGTGGCTCTAGATAGATTCATAGTGCTGAGACTTAACCCATTGGGGCCACCAGGGAGGCCCATGATTTTGTTTTCTTAACCACAACAATGGCCATAGTGTCACTGGTTGCTAATGAGACCATGAACATAGGTAGTGAGGGCACTGAAATCTTGTGGCACAGTTGTGTGGTCTTCATCATCCTGTAGAGGCTTGTATTTATGTTTTACATGATCACTGAAAAAAATGCACAACTTGCTAATTCATAATTAAGTCCAGGATCCCTGGAACCAAGGTCACAAAATTTTTTTTTAAGAATTATTTTTACTTATTTATGTATACAGGAGCTGGGGTGTAGGCCAGAGGTGCAGGAGGTGCGAGGATTCACCAGAGACAGAGCAGAGAGCAGAACAGGTGGATGGACTGAAAAACACTGTTGAGGGGAGCAGCGGGGAGACAGGAGAGGTCTGCTGTGCCCTGTGGGAAGCTCCCTGGCTGGGGATCAAACTCATGTCACAATGGCTGGCAATAGCTTGATAGTGCTGAGACTTTAACCATTGCACCACCAGAGAGGCCCCATAAAACATTTTTGAGATAGACTGCTAGGGACAATGAAGAGATCACTAAAGGGTTACAAGCAAAGGGGAAGCGTGGATGGATATTCTTTTGGGAAACTTACCCTGAGAAAAGCCAGGACGAAAGATGGAGGGGTTGCAGCAGTCGTGGGAATAGCAAGGAAAAGAGATTTGAGAGTGAAAGGAGTATAGTTGACAGGCCTTGTTCTCAGATTGAATGTGGGAGGTGAGGTTAATTGCAAATTCTAAGATGGTCTCATATTTCCAGCATGGTTGCCTGGGTAGTCGCGGATACCACTGACTAAGAGAATGTTAGAGGCTGTGGGTGGAAATCAGTGAGGTTGGCTTTGGATATGGTCCATGTGAAATGCAACAGCTGTGATGGAGTAGACAACTGGAAATAGGAGCCTGGCGATTATGGGAAGGAACCGGGCTGCGGTGGGGGTTGGGTCATCATCAGCATATCTGTGGTCATCGTGGCTTTGGACGTGTATGAGATTGTTATGGAAAGAGCATAAGGAATTAGGAAAAAGCCAAAGATGGTCTCCCTGAGGGTAGTGAGACTCCAGGGTGGGCAGAGGAAAAGGACATTTTCAAAAGGAGACTGTCGAGCGTCACTTCGAAAGATGAGAAGACCCAGGAGGGCAGTTTCCTGGGTGACATCTGAGGTCCTTGCTGTGCCATGTGAAGTACTGCAGCAGGCCTCTAAACTATTCTTCTGATGTGAGTACTGGTGTCCTTAACTCTATTTCCATCTCTACTCGACGGTGGACATTATAAAGTTGAAGTGTTACTTCTCCTTCATAACCCAGTGCTTAGTGGACAAGCATCCCTTTCTCACAATTTTGTTTTAATATATGTTCCTCTGCAGATATCACATTTTCTGCCATTTTCTGTCCATGTTGGAAGATGGGGATGGAGTTAGATTCCCTTGCCATATTTGCAATAATGGGTAATTCCAACAGAAGTGTGATTCTTTCCCTGTGGCCTGACCCCGATTTTTCACTGGTCGACTTCACATGACCTGCAAAATCCAGAGTAGTGCTCATTTGGCCCTTCCTAGTCCAAGTTTCCAGTCCTGGGCTATCTTGTCTAGTCCTTTGTGCTGGCCTCTTTTTAGCAACAAAGTGAGCGTTGGGTACTTGCTGGATGTCGATTTCTGCATCGGAGACTCAGGGTGGAACAGGGGAACAAGGATGTTTTGTCCTTAGGTAACACAGAGTCTTGATAAAAAACAAACAAAATAATCTCTTAAGTAACTGATAGAGATAAAATTCTCTTATCCATCTTCTCTTACTGGTCTCTACTCAGGATAATTTCAAGGAAAGTAGCAATAAACAAAATGATACTCTGTACCCTTAAATACCCTGATACAGTTAATTTCTGAAAGGCCTCACATGTTTTAGTAAGTGCATGTGCAAATACATAAAAGATAGTATGTTTTTAATATAACGTTATTAGATTCATGTTTTCTCCTATTTTTCTTATTTGCACTCAAAATTATATTCACAAATGAACTGAAGAAGGATAGCTTAAATCAAGAGGGGAAAAAACCTAATTTTTATTTGTTGCTATAAAATCAATATTTCTCACCACATCTAGAGTTTGTACCATTCTAGTCTCTGGGCCACTGAAGTTCCAGTGTTGAGAAAAAATTTTAAGGGAAAGAAAGATGCTCTCTTCCGTCCTCTTTCCCAGACCCCAGATTCCTAACTCTCTGGGCTGGGTTAGACTTTGACGTTTCAAAGCCAGTTCTGGTGGACAACAATTTATCTATCAAAATTAAGGGATGGAGAACTGCTTCTTTTCATGAGATTTATGCTATTTTGCTCTAAAGTCTAGATTGCATCAAATGTGTCTCAAATGCTGCTTATAAACACTTCGAAATATGTGATTTATTTTTTAACTATTGTAATATCACACTGGACATTACTGGTGGAAAAAAGCAATTGGAATGTGTGAGCACAGGTGGTTGGGTTTGAATAGAACTTTCTCCCTGGTTAACAAGATGTGTGTGGAGGGGAAATGGCCTCCAAGTGGGGCTCAATTCTGTGAGCATTTTTGTTCTTCCATTTACATTAAAAAGTTACAGCCCAGGAGGATGTGTTGATAGATCAGCTCAACCCTCCAGAAAATGAATAATGTATGTGCTTGAAAATAATCCAATTTGTGACAAAATCCAAATATACAATGACACAATTGGCTCTTTTCAAACTACTTCCTGTGGTTCCCCAAACTTTGAATTTTTAGAGCAACAAATAAAAAATTAGTTTTTTTCCCTCTTGATTTAAGTCATCCTATTCAATTCTTTTGTGAATATAATTTTGAGTGCAAATAAGAAAAATAGGAGAAAACATGAATCTAATCAAGTTATATTAAAAACATAGCATACTTTACCTATTTGCACATTCACTTACTAAAACATGTGAGACTTTCAGAAATTAACTATATGAGGGTATCTAATTCTATCTCATTTTTTCTCAGATTTGTACATTATCTTTCTGTTTTTTGCTCTCTGTACCAACAAGGTAAAGAAATTATTCAATTTCACCTTTAAATGCTTTAGAATAATAACTTTTGTTTTAGTAAAATAAGTAATAGAATATATTTAAAATTTTATAATTTTTAAAATACAATAATACCTTTTAATATTATTACTAGCTAGTTTTACAGTTCAAGAGTTTAAGCCACAAAAACCTGAGTAAACTTTAGGACCGCCATCTGTTCTTATATTCTGCAGTCAAGAAAAAACCTTCAACTTTGCACAAATTAAAAAGATGGAGCCATAAAGCCAGAGTGAAAATAGTTTTCCCACCATCTCAGAGTCTTAGAGTTCCATCACCTCCTCTGTCTCACCTCCCAGAACTCCCCTTCCTTTTCGCTTTCCCTTTCCAGCTCTGCTGCTTGAAGCATCTTTCTAAGGACCCTACCTTAATTACAGGGGCGCCTTCTCTCTTGGGTCACAGAGCGCTGGGAGACTGCTGGGTACACAGCCTGTGGGGCAGCCCTCTGCCCCCCATGCTCCCAAGCTCCTCTTCCTCCAGACCTTCCACACCCAGTCCCTGCCCGCCTCACTGCAGCAGTAACGCTACTCACGTCTGGGGTCCATCTGCTCTTCTGTCCGCTCCTTGATTACAGTGATGCTGACACCAGTCTCGCCAGCGTCATCTGTCAACTGCGGAGTGCAGTGTCCAGACGCTGGGACAAACCATGGAGTTGTCTCAGCCTCCCCGTAGCCGGTGAAGGTAGATGTTCTTAGGTCCAATGAGAGTTCAAGACACTAAGGCTTAGAAAGTGTCACCCTGCTCCCCAGGAAGCTAGTTTAGAACATGTGTGTGTGACTGCAGGTGTGTGCGCCTAGAATGTTCTTTCTGACTGACTTCATTTCCTTGCTCGACCACTTTTTTTTTTAAGATTTATTTATTTTTGCCTACAAGCTGGGGTATAGGCCAGAGGCGTGGGGCGGCCAGAGGGTTCACCAGAGACAGTGGGGAGCAGAACAGGTGGATCAGAAATACACTGCTGAGGGGAGCAGCAGGCAAGGCAGGAGAGGTCTGCTGTGCTATGTGGGAACCCCCTATGCGGGCGTCCAACTCGCGCCGCAGCTGCTGACAGCTCCACAGCGCAGCACTTAACCCGTTGGGCCTCCAGAAGGTTTGCTTGACCTCTTCCTTAACTCTGCCCTATCTTCATTGGTTGATTGTTGGAGATCTTTTTGGTGGCCAAGCTGAGTTGCAAAATATGTTCCTCAATTCCTGATTGGGAAGACAAGAGCTTTCCAAGAAATACCAACTGAATCCATAAAGGAATATTTGCTCTAAGATGTCTGGGGATTTATTTTTAATTTAATACAAAGATTTTCTGGGAAGATATGAAATTTTCTGCTTTAATTATGCTTTTCCTTTGACAATCTTACTATTTTAGTTCTCTCAAAGCTTTATTCTAGACTTTTCCTTCTCACTACTTTTTCTTTGTTATGTTCCTTCTCGGGTAGTTGACATTATACTAGACCTTTCCCCTTAAATATAGTACTCCAATTTTAGAGATGATATGGAACTTTTTTTAAAAAAAAGATTTATTTATGCATACAAGCTGGGGTATAGGCCAGAGGTGTGGGGCGGCAAGAGAGTTCACCAGAGACAGAGTGGGGAGCAGAACAGGCAGACTGACAGAAATACACTGCTGAGGGGAGCAGCGGGCGAGGCAGGAGAGGTCTGCTGTGCCATGTGGGAATCTCCCCGGCTGGGCATCAAACTTGCATCGGTGCTGCCGATAGCTCCACCGCACAGCACTTAACTGCTGAGCCAGCAGGGAGGCCCTGATGTGGAACTTTTGCAAATAACTAGGAAAATTCTTCAAGTTCCTACAGCTGGAACTTGAGACTCCATGTAGCCTCTGAGATTTCTAGATCTCCATCTAGAATTGGATTTTAGAAATATTTCTGTACTAATTCTTTAATGTCTTCTGTCACCTCACAGGGTGGCAATGTTGGAAGTGGCTTGAGATGAGCAAAGATCACTCAGTCCTTGTGGAGCAAAGAGAAGCCCAGAGGGGCTACAGGGGGAGTGCTGAGTGGCCCCACCCAAAGGCTGTCTCCTATTGCTTAGCATTGAGTACAAAGGCGGGGCTGGTGAGTAGGGGTGTATCAGTAATGGGGATGTGAGCTAGGGTGGGGTGCCCAGAGGCTATTGCCTGAGGGGCTTCATTGTTCCTTCTAGTCAAAGCATCTTACTATCTGCCTGCTGTTTTCAGCAGATACTGGTTTCCCAGTACTTTCTTCATACCAGGATTTTTGCCCTTGGGGAGAGGCCCCCTGCCTGACCCTACACCTCCCTGAGAAGCAGGAACTCTGGACGCCAAGACAATATCCCCAAGAATTAGGAGGACTGGGAATTTACAGGCTTCCTGACACATTGAGAGTATTTCCAGCAAATGACGTTGAAAGCAATTTGGTGTGGTTTGTTTTGATGATTTCATTGGAAATGATGAAGGATGAAACTGGGACCTGTAAGCCAATGAGGAAGTGATGGAGAAACTGCTGGCGTGTAATTCCAAACAGATCAACCACTGTCTTATTTTACTCTATCTCGGGATCTATGGTGATGACCTCAGCACAACCTTTCAACTGTTAATAGCAATTCGTTTCCTAACAATGTTTTAAAGGGGGGGGGGTAGTGGGTCTTTTTGTTGCAGCTTCTCTTCAAGCAGCTCCAAGGAAACAACAACAAAAATCTAAATGAGGACACTTGTACCATTTTTTTCTTACTTTTCTTTGTCTTCTTCTTCTTCTTCTTTTTTTTTTTTTTTGCATCAGGATACTATCATGGCCCACTAGATAATTTTTCATTTTCTCTACTTAATTCTCTCCTTCACCTGGCAGTAGACCTCATGATGGGGTGGGGGAGGAAAGAGCAGGAGGAAAAATGCTTTGTCCCTTTTTTCTATGAATTTAAGCACATTTCCTCTTGTCCTTTCTCAGGGGTAAGCTTGTATTTCCATCTTACATGTGAGCTCCCAACGGGCATAAACCATGCCATTTTTACTTAACTGAACTTTATTTTCTCTGGTATGATGCTGGACTCACATAACTGATCTACGGTCCTAAGAAGAAAATGACGGAACTGCATTCCATCGGCGCTAAGCTAATATTTTATGGGCCACTGCAATGAAAGCTTTGACCACTGTTGTAAATCATACCTAGAACAGACATAACTCATGATCCATATTGACAGTGGTGTGACTATATCATAGGGCATTAAGCCATGGATTTGAACAGTCCTAATTGGGATTTGGTGATAATTAGGAGAACAGGATCACATTTATTTACCTCTGTACTCTGTGAGAAATGAGGACATTTATAACCAAAGTAGTGACCATTGAAACAAAGGCCCAGAGCCATGCTTTATTTCTTTGTGCAAATGGCTTCATAGAAGTGGATTATAGGGCTTCCCTGGTGGCGCAACGGGTTAAGTACAGCACTATGAAATTATCCAGAGCCACTGCAGCACCAGTTCGATCCCCGGCCAGGGAGATGACCCACATGGTGCAGCAGACCTCTCCTGCCTCTCCTACCTCACCTGCTGCTCCCCTCAGCAGTGTACTTCAGTTGCTCTGCCTGTTCTGCTCCCCACTGTGTCTCTGGTGAATCCTCTCACCACGCCCCCCCGCCCCCACACCTCTGGCCTACACCCCAGCTTGTATACATAAATAAATAAATCTTTTTAAAAAATGAAGTGGATTATAATGTTGTAAACTCGTGTTAATGACTGTACATGTGTTTTAGGGTATGGACGATTTCAGTTTGAATTGGAATTCTAAACTCACTGTTTCATAATACATAGAAGTAATTTGAATCTATTTTTGAAAGAAAGTTATATTGAAAGAAAATTATAATAAAAGAAATATAAATGAGATCACTTTGTGATGATTAGTGCAAGTCCATGAGAGGATACATGTCATTCGTTCTTTTCCCCCCTTTCTTTCTTTCCTTTGTGTTTCTTTCTTTTCCCTCTTTTCCTCTAAGAGGCATTATATGCCTATGAGGCAATACATAAGATGTATTATAAATACATCTTAATAGATTCAATGTGTTTTTTATTTTTTTTTGGGAAAACATTGACAGTGGATGATAAGAACTTTGGGTACGTGTCTTCTTGGACAGAACTCTGTTGGAATTGTAAGATGGGGGTCCTTAGGAAAGGGGAGTGTCCCGGACCCCACCCCCACCTCAAGCCAGAGAGATCCAAGACACCGAGGACTACGAATCCCAGAATGCCATCATCACCGAAGGAAGGATGCTGAGGACTGAGGGTGGACTTAAGCAATGGTTTTGGGATTTAAATACCTGACCTGTGAGCCTGGAGGGGGCGATTGCTCGTGGTTGTGGATTGTCATTTTTTTTTTTCGAGTGTGCCATTAAGATTTCAACTCAGCGGAACTGGTAGGACGCATTCACCAATTTATTCTTTATTTTTTTCCGTTCCCTTTTTGTAAATAAACCCTTTTTATTAATTTTATTGTGTGTGTCTGCAGTTGAGTCTTACAAGTCCCTTTTAAGCGCACGGGTGAGAACTCACAGACAGGCACCCCATTTATATCGGAGCTTCCCTGTAACAGGATGAGGAAAAGTATCTTCATTTTCTTCTTTTGCTATGAGTTTTAAAACGGAAAGGAACTCACTCTGGTTTTCTAACGTAGCTCAGTGGACAACATCTTTTACTCTGGTTTGGGATTCTCTATTTTCCAAACCCTGGGAGGTTAAAAAGTAACCTTCACTGATTAACCTAGAAATGAGCAAAGGCGTTCAGGAAGAGCTATGTGTCTGGAGATCTGGGGACCTGGGGGTATGTACATTTTAAATGAATTCTGATTTTATTGAATCCATTTGCATAATTTGAAGAATGCATGTGCTTGCTTCAAAGTGTTGAGTACTGCTTTAGGTTGCTCATCAGAATTTCTGCAATTTTGTGTTGGTAGTGCTTTATAGGTTTCTCCTTCCTCCCCAACCCACCCCTTTTTAATTGATGAGTTAATTCATTTGTGTTAAGCTAAGCCTCAGGAAAATAAACATAGCAAGGAATGCCTTCATGCCCTTGTCTGGAAAGATTTTAAAAAGACAGAATCATGTGCTTTTGAGGAAAATGCTCAGTTTTCTCCTTGCAGGCACCTGTGATGTCTTTCCAGTTTACATCTGTGGCCCAGTGAGCCGGCTGGCTGGTCTACTGCATCTGCGCATGGGGACTGGGGGTCTGGGACCCCAGCCTGGAGAGCCTTTTGGGGAAGCTACAGTGTGTGTTGGAAACAGACTAGAAAACAAAACCTTTATGACTTGCTTCCAAATCTGCATTTTTCCAACTGTAATGTCATGGTTTTACCTACCAAAAAATTCAGACAACTGCAGGAGGATTCCCCTACACAACTGGAAACCCTAAAATAGATCAGTGTCAGACTACACAGGTGAACAAGAATCCCGAAATTCACTGCTTGAGGAGCCCCCTTCCCGAGCCCTGCATGATAAACCAGCGGTTATTCTCAGGGTTCTCACTCTTCCCTGCAAACTACCCTGGATGACCAAGTTATTCTTGCCACTTACTCCCTGCCATGGATCAACACTCATGTCCCTCCAAAATTCATGTATAGAAACCCCAATATCAATATGATGGTGTTAGGAGGTGGGGTCTTTGGGAGGTGATTAGATCCTCATGAATAGGACCAGCTCCCTAATCAGGGGAGACTAGAGCTAGCTCGCTCTCTCAGCTACATGAGGATGCAGTGAGAAGATCGCCATCAGCCAACCAGGAGGTGGCTTCCTACCACACAGCGAACCACCAGAGCCTGGATCCTGGACTTCCAGCCTCCAGGACTGTGAGAAATAATGACCAAAACCACTCTGGCGAGGGTCTTTTGTTGCAGCAGCTGGAATTCTCTAAGGTGCTTCCCTTGCCACTCTACTGCGCTGCTTTTGGAAGGCACGGCAGTCATGCTAAGCTCTGCTCCTGTGCGTAGTTACTGAACAACTATTTCACCGGTGACGGTCTATCCAGAGCTGGAGCGAGAGCCCAGGTGTCAGAGTTGAGGAAGTTCGATGACACCTCTCAGTCCGCACACCGCCTTCGTGATAACTTTGTCATTTTGTGGGTGATGGGCTCAGGCTCCGTGCCATGCTCCCAGCTCCCTACCTGCACAGGTGTGTGCAATTCATGAGCTAGCACTGACAGAAGTATGTTGCAGAGAGCATGGCTTAGAGTCTTTGTTGCAATGACTAAAACCAGCCAGGGACTATGCAATTCTCTAGGACGGAGGAAATCATCACAGCCAGGTTTCTGGATTCTTCCTTGGTGAGTTGCGTATCTCAGCTTCTGAATACCATCTAGGACTGCTGAGTAATAGTTCAGTTGTGGATTATGTCCCTCCTCACACCTTTTCTCCTGTGAGAGAGTAATGTGTGGATGGCTTTTGCAGTCACGTTTCCTCTCTCGTTTTAGCTCTAGTCCAGAGACACAGAGCAGAGAAACAGTGGTGATCCAAGGTTTATTTCCAGGACAGCCGAGCAGGCTTGCCTGTCTCCCAGGGAGATGTGTAGTCTCAGGACTTACGGACCCACGTAAATATAACAAGGAAGGACTCCAGTTCCTGGTTCCCACACCTAATTCCAGGCTTTCTGAGTCTCTAATTTTAATAGTGCTTTCCAAAGAAATTTAAATACCGTCTGTCCTAGAATTGCTGAGGATAAATCCCAGCCTACGGATTCTAGGGTTCTTCTCTGGACTTTACTAGAATCTCTAGGAACTCTGGGGCTGCCTTTTAATAAGATCGGAGTAGATTCTTCTCTGTCTCTCTATGTGAGACCGACCACTCATGGTTCAGAATTACTAGTGTGGAGATTTTCCTGTTCATGGGGAGGAGTTGATGGAATGCACTGGAAGTAAATACCACCTGCTTCATTATAAGTCTGCATTTAATTTTCTTTGCATTGGGTTCTAACAATTCTGCAATAAGATTCCTTTCCTTAGAGATGAGAAGATGGCACTTCATATACCTGTGCACTGACTCATTTCCCTCAGGCTGTGGAATGACATATACCTGGGATAATTGCATATACTTTCTTTTTGAAGGACTGCATTTGTTTACTTGTTCATGTCCCCAAAGTAATGCAATGACCTTGAGGACAGACGAGAAATACCTGCTTATCCTGACATTCCTTTCTGCCATTGTGCTCTGTCTACCCTGTATTAAAATTCAAGTTCATCTGTAGCTTATTTCTTTGTTATTTGAAGGTAATAGGGGTTACCAGAATTGTCTCTAAAACTCCAGTCTGATTATTGATGGCGATAGTTCTGGCTCATTTGAAAACTTGCAGCAACTATTGCTAAACGGATAAGGACATACGAAGAGGTGTTACTTACGAAATCCTTTTGGCTCCGTTGTTTGCCTTCACATAAGTCTGAGGCTGATTTGATTATCAGTCAAACAAATGCACCACGCTTTCTGGTGGCATTTCTGCTCTGGATATTTGTGTTTGTGCCTTGCTTACTCTGTAAGGGCAAATCTGATAACACCCAGGTCAGACATTCTGTTTGCCTCTGTCACTGATAAATGAGAAATCCTGTCCTTTGCACTTAGACTTGTATTGCATATTATAAAACCATTCTGCTTTCATTTAGCACCTATTTGAATGTATTTAACTTATCACCCTAGAAAATTTTTCTTTCGGAACAGACATTTTATCATGGTGCTTCCTCTGAGTTCTTTAGCATTTTATTCTATACGGTAAAGACACAATCCTTTTTCTTTAGTTTTGAATCCAATTTTTTCATGGTCCTTAGGTCAGTGGGCCTACACCTATGTTCCCATATACCATTGGAGACGTTTTCAATACTGGAGAGAAATCTTACTGCTATTGTTAAAAATATTTCCTGTTTTCGTACAGGCTTAAGATCCTTGCTGATTTCTCTGGATTTATAAAACTGTTTATAGCACTTGCAAACTATCCTTTTTCTCAGTGTGGAATTGTATTGTATAGTCACTTCAATTGAAGCACATTTTATATACAGAATACTCTCTCAAGTCTTACCCACATTTTTTGGAGCCCTTTGAGATCTTTAAGAGCAAGTCTTTTAAATTCTGAAGGTGACATTGGGAACAGGGCTATCTGAGTATAAGCTGTCTTATGCTTTACTGCTGATTCTGCAGCCATTTGCTCTTCTTGGGACAAGTGGCTCCTCTGGGGAGAGGCTAGTGGCTTTGGTGCAATAGTAGACTGTGGAGGGCAAGGCTGTGTTGGGTTAGCAGGGGACTCTTTGTCCAGGAAGGTCAATGTTGATCTCGGACGCATTTTCTTAGTCTTGCTGATGCCCCAAAAGTCCAGATGGATTGAATCTGAAGGTTCAGGCTCCGGCATCTTTGTGTTTGGGGTTGACATCAGAACATTAGCAACGCTAGCACTGATCAGTGTGCGTTTGCTCTGAACCAGCACACCCACATGGAAGAACTTATCCAAAAGAAATACCAGGAGGCTTTAAAAAAGGTGCATCAGTGAATGACTTCATTTCATCATTTTAAATAAACTTGAGAAAATATGAACATCCCCAATATAGAATAGGAGATTGATTAAATAAATTGTTGTCTCCTGAAGATGTACTCATGGAGGGCTCTTATCATCATGTTGAATATAGGCATTCCTAATAGAAAAATCTTAAGTTATATTGTCCAAAATGATGACATATAAGCTGATAGTCTATGTACTACATTGTATTAGAAATAGATGTAGAGAAATGCAGATGGAGAAAAATCTGTGGCTGTGTAAGCTTCATGTAGTTTCTGAGTCATCAGATGAGCAGGTATTGCTTCTGTGGTTGGAAAACCTAACAGAAACACACAACTACACAATCAGTGGATTTAGATCACTTGGAAAATACAGAGAAGCTTTGAGCGACTGTGTACTCGACCCCGATGTTGGTGACCCCTGCGGGGAAGCCCTGTGTCCTTCCAAGGACGTCATTGCCCCTGAGGGCTGGATATTTAAATCAATGCCTCAGGAAAAATTGCACATAGAGAAAATTACCCCTAAAGATCCTTGAGGAAGGGGCTGGAGAGGAGAAGGCTTTAGCGGTTCTTCCTCTTGCATTACATCAAATCCCTGCTCTTCAGCTGAGTGGTTTACTCGTGTTGAGGGGCCCTTGAGAGGTAAACTGACCATCATTCAAGAGGGGAAGAGAAAGGATCAGGGGATCATCCAAGGATTTGATCTCCCATCTCACCTTTTCTCGACAGTCATGGGCCAAGCAGAAAGGGGGGACGAGCCCAGAGCAGAACGACGGTCTCCCTCTGGGGCCCACACAGCCCAGCCATGGAAGGTTTCAACACGCATTTGCTCTGACTGTGCCGTTATGGTCCATCAAGATGGAGCCTGTTTCCCTTTGAAAATATATTTGGTCCTACTCTATTTTGTTACCAAAAAAAATGTGTTGAGCTGCCTCTGCCAGTTCAGAACATGCATTTTTAAAGGGACATTATGACCTTTTGTCGGAAGCAGAAGTCACTCTTGGAATTCAGGACGGCAAACAAGCAGCATCATTCTTGTGGAGATTTTTGGTATTAGGGATATTTATTAGACTCTAAAACCTTTCATCCTAACCTCACTGTTCATTTTTCTCTTGTCTAATGCAGTCTGACGGCAGACACTAAAATTAGGGGAATTGCATCTGGATATCCATGAGAATGTTTAAGATCATGTGCACATACATTCAAGTTCATGCATAGGGTCTTTTTTTAAGTAGAAAATACATTGCAAAGTGTTTAATGAGGTGCCAGAACTGGAGATTTAATACAACCTTCTGTAACTTCACACCCACATTGCATGTATTTTGCGTGGAGAAAATTAAACTTTTTAGCTGCTGTGGCACAAGATGCAGAAGTCCCCAGTATACTTATAAATGATATTTCCCTCCACATGGAAGAGATTAGGGCCACATCTGCTGCAGTTTAGTTGACAGGCATGGGGTAGATGGCGTCAAGAATCACACTGCACTGGAGTCTAGTAAGAGAAAGGAAGCCACCACCCACGGAGGGACACAGTTCACAAGTTCTCATGGGACACCATTTAGGTTCACCGAGGTCATTCAATAAGATGCAATATTAACCACTGTTCCCTGCAAACTCATTCATGATGTTGCCTGCCCATGACAGACGGGTCTACGGTAGAAGTGTTTTAATCATAAATTTGATTGAAGCCATCATCCTGTGTGTCTTTACGGTAATGGAGTGTGACTGAATGTAAGGCGCATGGCCACCATCACTGTAGACAAGAATGCAGGACACAGCCCAGCTCCAGCATCAGTGGTATTTGGACAAGTGGGTGAATAACCAAGAGAGGGCTTCCCTGATGGCGCAAGGGGTTAGGTCCCAGCACTATGAAGCTATCCACAGCCACCGCAGCACGAGCTCAATCCCCGGCCAGGGAGCTTCCCACATGGCGTAGCAGACCTCTCCTGTCTCCCCGTTGCTCCCCTCAGCAGTGGATTTCAGTAGATCCGCAGGTTCTGCTCCCCACTCTGTCTCTGGTGAATCCTCTTGCCACTCCACACCTCTGGTCTATACCCCAGCTTGTATGCATAAATAAATACATCTTAAAAAAAGGGAGAAGAAAAACCAAGGGACCTCAGCATGGGGGCTGCAGGTTAGTTTCTAAATCCAATTTGACAACAGAGCAAAATTTGTCGTGCTAGTTACAAAGAAGACACCATTTTAAATATTGCACACACATGATAGCAATGCAGTCATTTTCTTCAAGGAAGATTAATCGAAACACAACAGCAAAGGCATGGACATAATTATCATAAATCATTTTGATGTTCTAAATGGTATTTTGGTATTCCATTTACTTTCACAGACTAGCCCTCTGCAACCTTTCTCAAAAGGTGGTTCTAACTGCTATTAGCTTCATTGTTATTAGCCCTTGACAGAGTGATTTCCTCTACAATTTGGGGTTTTCATTTTCAAAACTCTTGGATCCCTTTGAAATATGCTTGATGTATAAGTTTGGGGTTTTTTTGTTTGTTTGTTTTTGCTTTATGCAACATAGCTTGATGAATCGAGGATTCCAGTAATGAGAAGTCTGGTGTCATCTCAGGTTGAGGGTGTCTGTGAAGGTCTGGGCTTCATTTCACTTGTCATTTCTCTGGTTGTTACTTTGGACATTGCATGTCTCTGTCAGCCTACTAGTTTGCCATTTGCTGATTCCAAGCTTTATTGGACTCTCTAGCAAGAATACTCAGTGGGTAGCCCTAGAGTATGCTGGCCCCTCAATTCTCTCTCTCATCATCAAGTAATGATGATGGTTATACACAGTGATGAATTCACTTTGGGTGTGTTATCCAGCTCTCCATTTTCTACCCTGAAATTGCTTTTGATTATAAGTGTATAAGCAAAGATTGTGATGAGTTTTTCGGACTTCTTCTTAAACGTCCTCTAGGGTAACATTTGGCTCAAAACTCTTCTACCTTAATTAGTTTGCTGAAACATTAATCCACGTATTCAGAGCTGGAGGACTCTACTCCGTAATTGTTTATAGGCCTCCAAGCCCTCTGTAGCATCAAGAGCTACTATAGCATATAACCACCAGATTAACTTAAGGAAAATAATGTATAATGAGAAAGCACTCAATAAAATAGGGATTGTCCTTTATGGTTCAGGAAAGTCACCTTTTGTGTGACCTGGGCTTGGCTGAATATTGTGTTCACCACATTCCAGCAGTTGCTGACACCTTTATGCTCATTTGCTGAGAACTTCTTCACGCTCTGGTTCCTTTGTTATCACAGAGCCTGGATCTTTCAAGTCTGGACTCTTGGCACCTGTTGGAGGGCTTGTCACAGTTATCCCTATAAAAGTTATTTATGGGATGATGAAATGATTTTCTGGGGAATTTCATCCATGTCATCCTAGGATGACCTTGGGACACTCATTCCAGTCATTTAATGGCCCTCACACATCCCCCCCAGCAGCGAGGGAGAAGCAGCCCTGTGGACTCCCAGATGCCAGCAGGGACCTGCATTTGGGGGCCAGGACACGCGGCAAGACGGCCAAACTCTTTGAGGACCTGGTGTTTCCTCAGCAACATCCTTCTAAATGAGCAGTTTGCAGGTTCTGCGGTGCTGTTCTCTGTGACCCAGAAGAGCGTCGGCTTTGGAGGGGATGTTGGCAGGAGCTTGAAGAGGCTGCTCCTGCACATGACTTTTCTCTACTGAGCTTCGGGCTTCGCACATGTGGCCTCACCTCGCCTACCAGTTCCTCACCCTGACTTCCCATGCACTAGTAGGGTTGCTACAGCGGACTCATTTTCCTTTTTTTTTAATTGTTATTTATATCTTTTACATTTTGTATTCCCCTTGGGCAACACACCACCAATTCACCCGTGATCCATCACCGTGGTCCCTTGTGTTCTTTTCTACTCCATTTTGTGCCCTTATCCTCCCCCTCCCCCCACCCCCCCAAGTGTCTCTCCTGTTTGGTTTCCCTATAGTCCTGATATAAGTGAAACCATTTGATATTTTTCTCTTTCATTCTGGCTTGTTTCGCTGAGTATGATCCCCTCTAATTCCATCCATGTCGCTGCAAATTGCATGTGTTTATCTTCTTTGAATGCTGAATAGTATTCCATTGTGTATATGTACCACATCTCCTGGATCCAATCATCTACTTTTGGACATCTGGGTTGCTTCCATACCTTTGCTATTGCGAACAGTGCCGCAATGAACATACGGGTGCATGTATCCTTTTGGATTAGTGTTTTTGTGTCCTTTGGGTAGATTACCAAAAGTGGTATTGCTGGGTCGTATGGAATCTCCATATGGAATCGCCATACAGCTTTCCATAGTGGTTGGACCAATTCACATTCCCACCAGCAGTGTAGAAGAGTTCTTTTTTCCCCACATCCTTTCCAGCATTTGTTGTTGCCTGTATTTTTAATGTGTGCCATCCTCACAGGTGTGAGGTGGTATCTCATAGTGGTTTTGATTTGCATTTCCTTGATTATAAGTGATGTTGATCATTTTTTCATGTATCTGTTGGCCATTTGCTTTTCTTCTTTGGAGAAGTGCCTTTTTAGCTCTTCTGCCCATTTTTTGACTGGATTATTAGTTTTGTTTTCGTTGAGTTGTGTGAGTTCCTTGTAAATATTTGTTATCAGTCCTTTATCGGGAAGTCCTCACCAGAGCAGTAAGACAAGAGAAAGACATTCAAGGAATCCAAATAGGAAAAGAAGAAATTAAACTGTCTCTATTTGCAGACGATATGATAATATATATACAAAACCCTAAAAAGTCCATAGAAAAACTACTCAAAATTATAGACCAGTTCAGTAAAGCAACAGGATACAAAATCAATGCACAAAAATCAGTAGCCTTCTTATATGCAAACACCCAATCTGAAGAAGAAGAAATTAAGAAATCTATCCCCTTCAAAATAGAAACCAAAAAAATCAAATACCTGGGAATAAAGCTAACAAAAGACGTAAAAGACTTATACAAAGAAAACTACAAAACTCTGTTGAAAGAAATAGAAGACACAAGAAGATGGAAAGGCATCCCTTGTTCATGGATTGGAAGGATTAACATGATCAAAATGGCAGTCCTCCCAAAAGCAATTTACAGATTCAATGCTATTCCAATAAAAATCTCAATGACATTCTTCAAAGAAATAGATCAAATACTGATGAAATTCATATGGAACCACAAAAAGCCCTGCATAGCTAAAGCCCTCTTGATTAAAAAGAAAGAAAACAGAGGAATTTCACTCCCTGATTTCAAACTATACTACAAAGCCATAATAACTAAAACAGCATGGTACTGGAACAAAAACAGACACAAAGACCAATGGAACCGAATAGAATACCCAGAATTAAAGCCACATATATATGAACAACTAATCTTTGACAAAGGAGCAAAGAAAATGCAGTGCGACAAGGACAGTCTATTCAATAAATGGTGCTGGGAAAACTGGACAGCCACATGCAAAAAAATGAAGCTAGACTACTGCCTCACACCCTGCACAAAAACCAACTCAAAATGGATAAAAGACCTAGACGTAAGATCTGAAACCATAAAATTTATAGAAGAAATATAGGCAAAACTCTACACGACATACATTTCAGCAAAATCTTTAACAACACATCCCCCAAAGCGAAGGAAGTGAAGGACAAGATAAACAGGTGGGATTACATCAAAATAAAAAGCTTTTGTACGGCAAAAGAGACATTAACCAAAACAAACAGACACCCGACCAACTGGGAAAAGATCTTTGCTCACTTTCCTTTTTTTTTTTTAAAGATTGATTTATTTATGCATACAAGAGCTGGGGTGCAGGCCAGAGGTGTGGAATGGTGAGAGGATTCACCAGAGACAGAATGGGGAGCAGAACAGGCTGATCCACTGAAACACACCTCTGAGGGGAGCAGCGGGTGAGGCGGGAGAGGTCTGCTGCGCTCTGTGGGAAGCTTCCTGGCCGGATGGAACTCATGCTACAGTGGCTGCAGACAGCTTCATAGGCTGAGACTTAACCCCTTGCACCACCAGGGAGGCCCCAGACTCACTTTCCTTTTAGCACAACTTTACAAAGGACCTCACACACACAGGGGAAGGGAACCAAGACAGTTGTGAACACGTGTTGATGTCCACTGCCCAACCTCTTCAACCGGGCATGGTTGGATGTGGGTCTGGGTTCCAACATGGTCCATGATGGACAGCAAGACAGTGGATTTAAGTATTGTAAATCTCCATCTTGTGAGTGGACACTCATGATGGACAGCAAGACAGACCATCCATATTGTGTGTGGACACTCAGGCACCACCAGGGCTAGGCCAGAGTTCCTTTCGTTTCTCCAATCTCCCTATCGCAAAGTGCTGGTTCCCTTGCCCTAAGATTCCCATCACGTGTTCCTTATGACCACTGCCTTTCTGTAAACACCGGAGACCCTTGTGTTCTGAGCCATGGGCAAGGTCCTCTCCGCATATGGAACTTGTTTGAATCAGCCCTGATTTTAGAGCATCTCTGTGTAAATGGTGAGCAAAGGACTATGGCATGTATCCTTGTGCACCTGCTGTTCAAACTTCATGTCTGATGTGCATGTATTTTAATGAAATGCCACTGTTAATAGAGAGGGAGAGATTTGTGAAACAGAATACCTAGGATGGAATTATTATGAAAACACATGAATGGTTCATCTAGTGTTAATTTTAAGACTTAATTTGAAGTAGCTTTTCCTTTTTTTGCCCAATAAGTTCTATTTAATTATTTGCTACAGTATTAAACTTCCAAGGGTAACAATGCACGATCTCTATGTGTTTTAAGTACCGTGTGTCTCAACAACAAGCTTCGCCTTGTGAAAAGCTAGGATCTTGCAATCTATGTTAAAACTAATGTTTATCTGGAAAAGCCATCAGCTAGACTTATCTATTAGATTTTATGTAAAACCCATGCACGCTGGCTGTTTGCATGCCATTAACGGAAACTGGAATATTATCCTTTTTTTAAAAAAGTTCATTTTCTTTTTCAGTACCATGAAATGCCAAACTGAACTTGACCCAAAACAGGCTCTCAGTTTCAAACTGGATATGAAAACCTTTTAGGAATCATGTGTGAGTTGATTTCATGGAAAGAGAAGGAAGAATTAAAATTTCTAAGTCCTCTCTGAATTGATTATATACAAGCACAACAACACAGTGAAGCAGTCTGGCGAGACCTCAGTAATGAGAATAGCAGGAGATGAACAAAACCACCAGTACCAGCACCCACTTCCTCCTTTCAAAGACTTACCTGCCTAGCTACGCTTACAATTACATTTATTGCAAATATATTGTTAAGTGGGCAAATGGGTTACTTGCTCTTCACAGGCGCACATTCCTGAAGCAGTCACAATTCACAAAGAAAATATTTGGCTGGGCCTCAAACTAGAGTACTAAGTTCTAAAGATAATTATATTTGCAATGTAAAAAGTTTTAGTTACACAATCAAAGTGTGCATGTGGTGGTGGGAGGGAGGGGGTAGGTACTTGGAAGTAAGTTTGGGACCAGAAAAAGCAGGGAATGTTCTAAAACATCCTAAATGAAATTGCTGAGACTCTTTTTGAAGTGTGTGGAAGGTGTTTGGTGTTAGTCCTCATCTGAAGCAATGAGTGGGGCCGAAAGTAAATCTGAACTAAGAACAGAGCTTCGTGTTGAGGAAGTCCTGTCTGCCAATGAAGAAGTAACATTACAGAATTTCTATGAATGCTGCTTTCTCCCAGGTCATTATACTGGAAAGTAGAAATGAATATGATCACAAATAAATATATTTCTTCAGGTCTTTATAAAAACACAAGAATTTTACCTTATATTCAGATACCATATTCTATTCGGCTACCTTATATCCTTATACCATATATTTGGGATATTTTTAGGGATACTATTTTTATTTTTGAGTCATAAATGCATCGAAATTCTGATAACACATGTATATACCTTGTACACATTAATTACATGGCCACATATTGAATAATACCTTGTGTTCTCAACAAAAATGCAAGGTTCCATGGAGCAGTTTTCCCCTTTGAGAGTCTCAGGTGAGCAAAGGACTGACACTAAGAAGACATTCCAGAAGCTTGTGGCAGGGCAGACACCAGGATGAGTATGTCTTGCTCCTCCCCCTATTCTCCCTCTTCTATCTCTTCTCCCTCCCTCTTCCTCTCTGTCTTGCTCTTTCTCCTTCATTCAAGGTTTCTAGTTATTTTAGAAGGCATGATAGAAAACTCATTGTGCAGTGGAAGGACTTTGGAGCCCAACAAACCTGGGTGAAAGGACTTTCACCCAGCATGCATTCATTCCTTAACTCTGGGTGAATTATTGTATTGTGTTTCAGCTGCCACGTCTACCACGGGGCTGTCATGAGGCTTCAGTTAGATTACTTGGGTAAAATACCAAGGTCCCCAACTGACGCCATAAACACCTGCCTTTCAGAGGCAGGGCTCGCTGCTTCCCTAAAGTCCAGGGGGAGAAAGGCAAACCTGAGAAAGGACTGATTTTTATCTCCAGGAGTGCTGTAAAGTAATCTACAACCACCCAAGAATTTATTTTATTAAATTTCCCTTTGTCAGTTTTGTGAGACTTAACTAAGGAGGACATACAAATGACAAGATCGTGAAATGTTGTCCAACATCATTGGTCACCAAATTAATGCCAATTTAAACCATGATAATATAACCCATTTGACTTGTCATAACAGCCATGGGTGAGGAGGTGAGTAATTGGGACCCTCGTACATTGTGAATAGAAATTTACGAAGACACAGAATATTTTGGAAAACAGGTTAATTCTTTCTTTAAAAATGTACATCTATCATATATACTAGCCATCCTACTTTGAGATATTTACTCAAGAGAAATGAAAGCGTATGTTCATACTAAGATTTGTACATGATTGTTCATAGAACGATGTTTACAACAGCTTCTGAAAACAAGATCTGCGTTTGTGAATGGTTGAGCAGATCAGGGTTGATCAAGTTAGTGGGGCACTCTTCAACAATAGGAAGGAACAACTCTTGAGAGACGAGACATATGAATGCATCTCAACATTACGCTCATCCTCTAAGACACACTCTATGCCTTTGAGATGCAGTCACCTATCTGGTCTCTCAGATATGCTTCTAAAGTCATAGGCGCTCCTTCTAGAGTAACAGAGAGGGAGTCCTAAGGTCAGATTTGCCTGTGATGTGATCTCTTGAATGCCAGGAGGGGAGGGGTTGAAGTATACTAACACTGAGGGTACTAGGGCACTGCTTCCACAATCTAGGCAAGAGCAGGATGGGGTGAACCAAGAGAGAGGAAGAAAGTCTGGAGAGACAGAGGCCAGACAGTCCCTAGTGCTGCGAGAAAGTCCTATTGGCCCCTGACTGGCTGGAGAAGTGTGGTTGACTTCTTCCATAAAATTTCTTCATCTGTGACAAGTAGGGGAGTGATATATGACGCTACTTCAATGATCTGGTTGACCATCAGCCTCTGTTAATTCTGAGTATTCAGTAAGATGACATTTGTGTGTCTAACAAGCTTGCAATGTTAATGCAGAATATGATGCCTAGTTTTGAGTGTCTTTACCTTTTTGCCACCTTACTTAAGTCAAACAAAATCTGTTTTTATGTTATATACATTCAGATAGAACTAAAAGGACGTCAATATTTTATAATGTGCGTAGAGTTTCAGCTCTGCAAGATAAAAAATATTAAGGAAATAGGTTGCACAATGTTTCACTATACTTTACTGAACTGTACATATAAAGCTGTCACAATGGCAAATTTTACTTTTGTGTATTATTTTAAAAGATTTTATTTTTATTTATTTTTGCATAGAAGAGCTGGGGTGTACGCTGGAGGTGTGGGGTGGTGAGACGATTCACCAGAGACAGAGTGGGGAGCAGAACAGGCGGATCTGCTGAGGGGAGCAGCGGGGAGACAGGAGAGGTCTGCTGCACCCTGTGGGAAGCTCCCTTGTCATGGTTCCGAAAGCAGGTCACAGAGTGACAGTGCTGAGACTTAACCCCTAGGTCACCAGTGAGGCCCCTTTTGTGAATTTTGATCTCAACTAAAAATTGCGAGAGAAATATCAATGCAGTAAAACAATTTTTTTTAAAGCTTGGCATAACACTAGACGCCCGTGCTGTGGTGCAGAGACCTGCGTGTGGCTGAATCCTGTATGCGCCTGCCCCTCCCTCCCAGCCGGGTTGCTGACCTGCCATCACACCTGGCTTGTTAAACTGGCTTCTTGAGTCAAACATCCGCTTAGAAAACTCTTCACAAGTATTTTTACTTTTTGCTAAAATGACTAGGCCAGTATATCACTGGACTAAAGCAAGCTACAAGGAATACCTCGTTTCACACAACACAACCAAAATCCAAGTTTGGGATTTTTAAGGGAAGATTGAACCACTCATACTCCTCAGCACCAGAAGAAAAAGATGCAGAACGAAAGCCAGAGGGAAGCAAAGATTGAAAATCTGTGGGAAACTGATGTAAAAAAGAGATTCTTTGCCTACACCATCCGGACAGATGCTCTCAGGAGAAGCCATGAACACACTCTCAGAAGAGAAGCAGCGGTACCTGGAAGTTTGTGTTCATACACGCAGCCCTCTCTGGGTAGGTTTCCTCATTCACATTTCACAAATAAGGAAACTGAGATTAAAATTTCTCCTTATAGGTAGGAATTTGTAGAATACATATTCACATCATATTTTTATTACAAAACTAATCATCGAAACCCAAAGCTTGAGTTTGTGGGCTCATGGAAGTATATAAATTCTGATACATGTATAGAAGGAAAAACGTACAATATGTTAATACATAGACATAATAAACAAAGAATATCATTGTTGTTTATTTCATTTGTCTGCAAAATTGCCAACAATAATATTCAATTTGGCCCCAATTCTGGCATCAGATTTTTTTTTAATTTATCATCATGTGCTTTATGAAAACCTTATCTAAGTATGATAAAAATTATTGAAATGTTTTATTCAATCATTTTTCATAGTTTCTATTTCTTCGGAACTGTGCCACTAAGTGGAAATAACAAATTGAATAGATTTTCCCTATTTAAAACAATTATAATTACTCATACAGTCAGCATATATATTTATCATTTTATTTCCTTGTAAAAGTGTTGCAAATTATATTTATTAAAACCATACTGAGTTGCATTGGAATTAATTTTTTTTTATAAAAGCACCAGAACTATAAAGTCTATGTATTCTAATTTAGACTTCCTTATGCACACTACTTATTCATAGGCAAATCCAAACTAAATTACTATATACATTTTACTCTCAAAGACACATTTGGGGTAGGTATCTTTACAAATTCAAGCAGTAGAATTTACTAAGGATCTGATTTAATGTGTGTAATTCTATTTAAAATTTAATGATTACCATAATAAAGACATCATTAGGAAATGATAATCCAAATGGTAATTAACATTTCCATTTTGTTGCTTCAAGGTCAATGTCACGGCAGGGCAGCCTGTGTTTCCCTTCACTCTGCGACCTTCCATTTCACTGCACTCAACATTCATAACATAGATTAATATGACTTTTGACCTCACTCTGAGCTGGATCTGAATCTTGGTGGTTAGAGGCTGGGGAATTAATGAGTCTACCACTGCCTCATTCTCTGCTCCCCTCTTTAAATGGTAATTAGAGTGACACCACTCACACTATTAGGGCTAAGCTTTTCCATTAGAAAACCAGCCCTATACTTTGCCTATAAAAACTGTCTACAAATTTAAATGAGACTGAAAATAGACAATCCAAAAACACCTAAATTGCAGCTTGAGGGCAAAGATGAGAAGATGAAGATCAACAGGTCTGCTATGGACGGTGTTCCAAGTCGTGCACTGAACATTTCCAGGGAATGCCGTTCACCGAGGGCAAGGTATTGATACTTCTGCACTCCAATTTGGCTAAATGACTTGGGCAGTAGAGGAAAGAAAGTGGAGCTGCTATTAGGTCAAAAATTCATCTATGAATAAGTACTTTGCAACTATTGTGTTAAAATTTTAGATGGCCGGCAAAGACTTAGGGAAAATATACCTAAAATGCTGTCTACTGAGTGTGACAGATTGAATGGGGACAGGAGTTACTAAAAGTGATATTACAGGAGCTGGCAACTAAAGGATTGTAAGTTGGCATCACATCACTTGGGAATGCAAGTTTCCACGAGAGCTCTGTTACTCCATGTTTTAGCTCCTGTGTTGGTAACCAAGGAGTATAGATTTCCTTTTTAGCTGGGGCTGGGCATCTGGCAAGGTGCATGGATTGCTTTGAGCTGTTGAAATTAACTAGATGTGTTTATTTAGAGATTATTTCTTCTACCATGACAGATGGCCCACCAAATATGGCACAGTCAATATTTAGAACATACTTTCTGCGCCTCTCATTTTTTATTTAAGCCATGATTCCAGTGCTATCCCACACTCTGATAATAGCACAAAAGTCATCTTAATCTTTCTTTTTTTTGTAATTGGGGTGATTTCATTGAACCATGTACAAAGATTAACATAAGGAGGTTCTATCAGATAAAAATTACAATACTTGTGGTCCTCTTCTCTACTACAATATTTAAATTCTTATGTAGTTGTTCTTTCTGGTTTATCGATTGGATTCCCCATAGAAAATGTAAGTGAGTTTCCATTTGTTCTGCAGCTGCAAATATTGCAGTCGAGAACAAAAAGCTGGAGCTCAAGGGAAGGGCAAGTTCTGGGGCGTGTGAACTACGCCGGGTCCTAGGAAACTGAGAGATTGGTTTTCCTGGACAAGATACCCGGACACTGCAGACCAGCCACATCTGCAACAATCAACACCTGAGTTCCCAGTGAATGCTTATTACTCTCTGAAAGGCCTGGGGCCAATGAGCGAGGAAAGAGGATGAAAATCAGGGCTTTTTGTACATTGTAGACCTCCTGGTCCCAAGGCAGGACTGTGCCTCTTCCTTCTCTCTGTGGCCGCCTGGGGATAGCTCTAGCACCTGGTTTCTTGCGTGAATGACTGAAAGAATAAATATGTTTGCTTTTCAACATATACTGTCTTATTGGAATCTAGCAACAGACTCCCTTGAATTTTCATTTCATTGACTATTCTCAAGCACCAAGAAGACTGACAAACAAGTTCTAGGTAATGTCTGTGGTCTCAGGAGTGCAGAGACTGGGACACAGCCAAGATAAGCTCCCACCCTGGGCACATAAAGGTAAGTGGCACCAAAATTGTGAATGCATCTGTTGTGTGGGGTTGAGATGTCAGGGGCAGGTGCTCTGACACCTGTGTGACCGTGGAGCCTGAAGGATCAGCAGACACTCTTCAGACACCCAAAGGGAGCTGTTGCAGGAGGCGGCTCTATGCCAGCACAGACTGAATTACCCAGGGCTCTTAGCGCATGCAGGTCTCGGGGGGACTTGACCTCAGCATGTCTGACATGCTGCTGCTGGCCCATGGACTGGCTTCGAGCATCAAGACTTGGGGGGGGTCACATGTGAGAAAATGTCAGTTATCTGTTCTATCCAGCCATTGCCTCCCAAGAGGCGACACGTGCCCCGGGGACATGAAAGATGGGAGTGGGCTTCCTTTATTTCCATGTCAACTTCTGCGTATTTTCTATTTTTGCTGGTATTCTTTTCCTGCTTTTAAAATTTTATTTTCTTAGGCATCCCTGGTGGTGCAGGGGTTAAAGATGCAGCACTCTCAAGCTATCTCCAGCCACTGTGATCCATCCCCCGCCAGGGAGCTTCCCACAGGCGCAGCAGGCCTCTCCTGTCTCCTCTGCTCCCCTCAACAGCGGATTTCAGTAGAGCCTCTTCTTCTGCTTTCCATTTTGTCTCTGGTAAATCCTCTCACCACCCCCCACCCCCCCACCTCTGGCCTCACCCCACTTACATGCATAAATAAATAAATCTTAATTTTTTTTTCTTTTTTATAGTAAAGAAACATTGCATTATGAGTTTAAGCTATATGATATATTCAAGTGGTAATATATGTATAAGCCATACAAATATATATCTGTGTATATATGCCCATATATATAAATATATATAATATATATATATGAATATAGAAATATATATATCATATATATCATATGATATATTGGATTCAGAATATCATTTATTTAAGAACATTCTCCATCTTTTACCAAAAAGGGTCAGGGTGTAAAGTAAAAACTGATGGGTTTTGGCAGAACTGATACAGCACACAGAGCAAGGTGAGGCATAAACCGTGGTCTCATTTTCAGATAAAGTCACCAAGGCCCTGGGAAGCAGGTGATGTGTCAAATCTGCAAACTGAGGCCGGGTGCAGACCTTCCGATGCAAGTCCCCTGCCCTTCCCTGTCCTCTGTGCCTGGGGCACAACCGTAGCTGGAGAACAGAGCAGTAAAATAATGAGTCAAAGCTCCTTGGAGAGCCTCCCCTACAAATGCGCTTCCCTCGTGACCTCTACGAGAACATGCAGAAGAGGAAAGTTGCAAAAGCCAGATTGTCTTACACGAGCATCTCATTTGAGAGAAAACCTTCCTTGCTGGTGTCGTTAATCACTTTACCTCTTCCCTTCCCCAGGCGTCCCGGGACAGAGCAGCTACAAGTCGGTTTGTGTCTGTGCTGCAGCTAGCTCAGGATCAATTAGTGTTTTTACGGAGCTGTCGTGCAGAAATACAGTCGGGGCTGTGGCCAAAGTCAGCCCTGTGAGGTCGCGGTGCACAGCTGAGCAGCCCACGAGCCTGAGAGACAGGCAGGCAGGCTGTCGCGTCCTGCAGTGTTGGGCTGAGCCTCGACGGTGGCCCTGTGTGATTTTATTGCTAACAGGAGAATGAAGTCACAGAGGAGGGTGGAAGTGCTTGGCGTGTGAGTTTCCTTGCAAGGTCTTGAATTCCGTTTCAAATTTGCACAAGACATTTAGTAAGTCGCCTGTCCCGGGGGCGGGGGGGGGGACGACACCCAGGATTCAGGCCGGCAGGCGCCCTGGCTGTTCTGCCCACTGCTTGGAAGAAGCAAAGTGCGTGCAACATCAAACCATTTAAAGAGTCCGGTCACATGCCCGGCCCTCTCCCCGCTGCAGTCTCCCGCGCTCCCTCCTTCGCTCTGTTTGTTGCTGCCACGTGCCCATCTGCCCTGCAGATGAAGGAGGCTTGGGCCCCAGAGGGCTCGGGCTCCTTCCAAGTGCTGACGAGGCGTTCCTGACAGAGACGGTTCTGGCCTAGACACTCACAGGCTCCTTAGCAGTTTGCATGATACGGACCTAGTCTTGGGAACTCGTCCCACTGATCCTTGACTCATTCATTCCTCCACTCATTCACTGTCCAATGATGAACTCTAAGAAGCAAGTCTTACCCTGTGCCTAGTAAGCACTAGTCACACGGAGAAACAGAACACACACCAGCCTCCCCCACCAGAACCGCACGCGAGGGGAGGCAGATGCAGAGCAGCGGCCGTCGGCGGGCTGCAGGCTGCCCTGGAAAAGGATGGGGCTGGGGAACCGGGTTCCCTCTGCAGATGAAGGGAGGTGACACCTCTGAAGGCTGGGAGCCTGCCAGTGCAAAAATGGGGCAGAAAGTGGCACTGACCAAGTAGCCAAACTAGCACAGGCCAGTTCTATTTATCATCTATCTGTCTGTCTGTCTGTCTATCTCTCTGTCCATCTATCTGTCTGTCTGTCTGTCTGTCTATCTAGGTATCCATCCATCCATCATTGAACCTTGGCATATATGTACATGCATAACCATTCACATGCACACATACATGCACATATGCGTTCACACATAGACAAACACGTGTATACATGAATACATGCCATTTACATATACACACAGTACGCATACAGAATGCCCATACCTCTGCATTTTTGTTTATATATACACACACACTTTTTCCTTTTCCTCATGGCTACCTGAGCTATCAATGTTTCCAAAGTGTAGCAAATTAGATTAAAATTTAGAAATCCTGAAAAGCTGCTGGTGTTATTCTGGGCCCCGTGCTTGTGGCTCCGAGGCCAACGCATCCTAAACGACTCCGAGCCGCCGACACAACGCCTGGCTCAAGGCGCTGCGGGTCAGCAGGTGCAGGGCCGAGGCGCTGCTGTCGTCGCGCTTTCTATGGTTAGGCAGCTACTTGCTTTTACTTTCTGGGCCCGAATTCCGCCATGTACCTGGGTCACTGTAGTCACACCGTCCAGTTCTGTGACAGCCTCTGCCAAGAGCTTCTCTGTCCACGGAGGGCTCCTCCCCTCTGCCAAGGAGCCACTGTCCAGGCAGGGAAGTCTCCGGATAAGGCCGCCCCTCTGGACCGGCTGGGACGTAGCCCACCCACTCGCACCATCCAGAAACCATGTTGGAGTTTCAGGAAGGTGTGTTCTTACGTCACGCACTACTCAGGAGCTGTGACTCTGGCATCTTGGAAAAGTATTTTCATGGACAATAATAGAAACCGAGAGCATCTCAGTGTGCTCCTGCTGGTGTTTTCGGGGTGCCTCTCTCAGGACTCAGATTTTAAAAAACCTGCTCATGTGAGAGAAGGGGACACAGCAAAGCACGAGGCTTCTTTCCTTCTTAGCTCGGCTGCCAAAACCAAGTGCTAGAACAGGAGGATTAGACAACAGACATGATTTTCTCCCCATCCTGTAGACTGGGGACCCCAAGATCAAGGGGGCTGACTCGATGCCCTAGAAGGCTTTTTTTCCCTTGCTGGCGGCTGGTTGCTTTTTCAGAGTGTCCTGACCAAGGAGAGACAGACAGAGACAGAGACAGAGAGACAGAGGGGGGACTCCCGTGCATTCACATTGTGGGTCTAGTTCTCACCCCTTCTTTTTAAAGCAAAATTTTCAGATTGATTTCCCAGCACCTGCTCCCTGTTTCCTCAGATCCCGCAGCCCCTCACCATCCTTCCTCCGTGTGGAGACACATCCCTCCTTTCACCTCCTGCTCCTCCATATGTTCTTTTCATAATTTTGGTTCTTGATGATCCAAAATTTCAACAACTGCAATGAGAATCAGCATTTCCTGGATAACGGGGAAGATTGTTCTTGGCACAGACTACCGGGAGTTTGGAGAATGGGAGGGTGGGGGGAGCATGTGAATTCATATTTCTCTCATTCTTAACTTATTTGTATAATATATGAAAATAATAAACGTGCTACCACTTTACTATTATTTACATTATTTCTTTTTTATTTAAAATATTTATTTATTTATGCATACAAGAGCTGGGGTGCAGGCCAGAGATGTGGGGGGGTGGTGAGAGGATTCACCAGAGACAGAGTAGGGAGCAGAACGGGCGGATCCACTGAAGTACACTGCTGAGGGGAGCAGCGGGGAGACAGGAGAGGTCTGCTGCGCCCTGTGGGAATCTCCCTGGCCGGGGGTCGAACTTGAGCTGCAGTGGCTGCTGATAGCTTCATAGTGCTGACTTTAACCCTTGTGCTACCAGGGAGGCCCAGTTTCATTTACATTATTTCTTAGAGAAAAACTAATTCTTGTGAAACCAACATACTATATATATATATATATATATATATATATATATATACATATATATACACCTTGACACACATGGTAAGTCAGAAAAAAGAAAAAAACACCTTCTTAGAAGGTCCTTTCAAATTCCTGTCACTGTTTTTGTGTTCCCTCTCTCGACAAAACTGAGCGTCCCTGCCTGCCTGTGGCCCTTGGACCCGGCACAACCTCTGTCAACCCCTATCACATTATGGTGCGAGGACTTATTTCCATGGACATCCCCCAGCCTTCGCCTTCCAAATCCTTGAGCGCGGCTGCCGGCAGCATTCACCATGTATTTTTGGCATTGAATGAGCAACCAGACATGATAATGCTTAATAAAAATGTTTTCCTTTTTGTAAAAATTCTTTCAAGACCATATAGAGACTTCCGTTCATTTGAGGGCTGTTGGGTGTTTGTTACGTAGGGTTTTTACAAAGATATATCATTTCCAATACTGACCAGATCAGGAAATTCTTGACATCTAGTGGACTCTTCAGCTTTGCCATTGCAAAAACTAAATTATTCTGGGGCTCATTTCAGGCTCTATGCAATTTTCAAAAAAGCTGGATTCAAGTTATGATTATGATAGCTAATTAGCTGAGGGAAGCCGAGAGCTTTGTGGAAACTGTGGGCTCCGCATCCTCTCCTGGTGATGAATGAGCCAGTTCACGGCAGCAATGGTGCTGTCTTCATTCACATAGAGCACCCCCATTCTATTCTTTCATGTGCAGAGGTAGTTTGAAGATGCTGTAAGAAGCGGAAATATTTTCATATGAAAGCTACACCAACCGAGCAGTTTTGTGAGAAGAGCAACTGCATGTAATTATGGAGTTTTCCATAACTCTACAGAATGAACCCCCCCTTGTTCCTTTTCTCTTTATTTTTTTTATCCCTTTTCTCTTATTTTTTAAAAGAAATTGCCTCGGAGGGAATTATTGAAAGCAATACCCAAATTGAACAGACTCTCAACTCCAATCTCTTCTGTGAAATTCAAGGAAGATTTTTGTTCTTATTTCGGGGAGAAGAAATTGGAAAATTATTTTTAGTTGACAAAGGAGGAAAATAAGTGCTTCCATCATTAATGTACTAACTAAGCCTAGTGTTCATTTGATAAGGCTCGGGGTGTCTTATTCTAAAAGTTGGGCTTGTTTGTTGAATCGAGAATCTGCGAAGACAATCAAAGATGTGCTCACAGTTTGCATCTCAATGATGGGCTTGCAGCCACACCCCTGTCATGTTAATGAGACTTTTGCCACCATGTGGCCTCAGTCACAGTTGTACCCACAAACAGCAGTTCATCAATTGATTGCAGGTGTTTCCCCTTGGAAAATAAAAACTGCATGTACAGACCACAAGGTGAGGGAAAATCAATTTTCAACAGTCACACAATCTGGTGACTTCTGAAATACAGCTTTGGGAAACAAATTCTCTCGCTGCTCTGCAAAAAAATATATTTTGTTTATAAAATACAGAAAAAAAATCAATAGTAATCAAGATTCATAAACTGAAAATTAACCACAATAGACCAGGGAAGGGACATAGAAAATTTCCTAATGAGAAGAAAATAAAATCTAAAAATATTTTATATCTTTATCTATTGCTGTTCTTAAGGGAGTCTTTTATCTTTTCCTTATATTTGCAAGTTCCTGTCAAAAATATTTCTTAAACTACATCAAAGAATGACTTGATGAGAATTATGCCCAATTTCAGTTTAGAAAGCTACCAGTAATGGATGATCTTAGACTCCCCAAGTCTGGGGTTTCATTTATATTATATTTATTTGAATTTTCTAATAGATGCTTGACATAGTCATGTCTCACTGGGCCACTGACTTTTTCCAGGTGAGATTTTCTTCTTCCTAAACAACTCTAGGCTTTTAATGAAGACCCATATTTTCCTCCTATTTGACCTGTCTACCTCTGCCCTTTCCTGCCACTGTCTGCTATAGATTATTTCACACAATGCCCATCTTTGATCAACATTTTTCACTCCTTGACCCAGCTGTCTTAGTCTAAAAAAGAACGGCATTCTACCCAGGAGACCTAATTGCCAAAGTTAAAACTTATCCTTTGAAAGATAACTACACATATTGGATTATATTGGGAGTACATGGCCAAACAGCGGGGATCTTAAACTCGAGGGTTCAGAAGAAAAGGCTGGGGAACTTACATGAAATCAAGTCCTTGTACAATAACGTGATGAACGTTAACAGAAAGATGTGGGGTCTAATGTCACAGGCAGGAATGGATGTTTGGTTTTGTCTAGAGAGGTAATGCAGCCGTAGTGACGTGAATTTGAGTGGAACTTCCTTTCTGTGTTCTCTGATAATTTTACAAATATGTTCAGGTGCAAATGCCTCTTGATAACCCAGAACCTTGGGGATCGGTTTCAACTAATCTCAATAAGTCCTATATAAGGACTAGCTACATAAATCTATTAAAACGATCCCTTCGTGTTCCCTAGTAAACCCATCATCTCTACATCCAGATGAAAGGCTACAGGAGGGTTTCTTACCCTCAGCATGGCTGACATTGGGCTTGGATATTCCTTCATAGCATGTCTGTCTTGGACACGGTAGAATGTTTATGATTTTTTTTTCAGATATTTTATTTATTTTTGCATAGAAGAACTGGGGTATAGGCCAGAGGTGCAGAGGTGAGAGGATTCACTAGAGACAGAGTGGGGGGCAGAACAGATGGATCCACTGAAATCCACTGCTGAGGGGAGCAGCGAGAGACAGGAGAGGTCTGCTGTGCCCTGTGGGAAACTCCCTGGCTGGGGATCGAACTCTTGTGGTTATGGGGGGCAGTCGTGGTGATAGTGCTGAGACTTGACCACTAGGCCATCAGGGAGGCCTGGAAGTTTATCTTCGTGGGTTTGTTCTTGGCCTCTGCAAACCAGAAGTCAGCACAACCCTTTCCTCTTACCTCTGTTGTCACATCTCCAAGTCAGGTAATTCTAGTGAGAACCATGATCTAGAACCTTTATTGAGGAAAACTCGATGTTCTTCATTGAAATTTATTTTACTTTTCTCTCTGCACAAATGCTACAATTACAAACAAGGGTAATCCAAAGGCAGGAATGAGGCTCTCAGTTCCCTCTGGGTCCCCTTTTGAGGACTGTGACGGTTTGCCAGGGGCCACTGAGTTAGGACCAGGCGGTGTATATTTTAGTTACTGTTTTTTCAATTTCTGTGATTTTGGACAAGTTCTTTGAATTCTGGAGTCCTGTTTTCCTCATTTAAAACAGGAGAAGTGAGGGAATGGAATCCTTTTTTTCTTCCCAAGGCAGTGATTCTCTGCTACCTCCTTCTCACACTTATTTGAAGGCTGTATGGTGGCGCATGCAAATACTCCCCAAACTTTGAAGTTCAAGTATCTGGAGACATTTAAGAATCACCTGTTCCAGTCACAGCTCATGACCTCCTACCTATTGCCTTTCCATTTCCCTGCCCCCACCCCAGCCCACTTTAAAATTCACTCTCTCCTGATTAACTTGACCCAATCTCCAAACTGTGTGATGCTTCCTTTGGAATTTGTCTCATAGCCAGTTTATGCATCACTCAAGGAAGTAAGTCTCCTTACTTTGTAATCACACCTCGTTTGGGACCCCAAATAGCATTACATAGCTTGATCACTCACATAAGTCACCGGATTTGGCTCCAAAAGACTTTCACTATTTCCAAAATAAAATCAGTTTTGAAAAGTTGAGGACTTGTCAACTCTGCCTACCTTGGAAAGGTGTTGTGGAAGTCTCTGGAACAAAGGCAAATGAGAGGTTACATCAGGTTTTGAGCCATTAAAATTTGTGTGGTTGAATATATTGTTAAGAAAAAAGAATCATTTTGAATTCAAATAATTGTCATTTGAGCCTATATATGTTAGATTTTAAAAATCTATCCCACCATATTTTACAATTCCTTTGTGTTTCTACAGGATATTTTTCTTGTGTCTATTTTCCTATCATTATTTTGTTGCTCTGTCCTCAATTTTCTTGCCTTTCTCTTGCTTGGTCCTCCCTTCACTTAGTTAAATCTCACTCGATCTTTAACCTCTTACGCACTGTCATATGGCTTAAGTAAAAGACACATCCTCTTGCTTAGTCTCTATTAAATCCCTAACCACACATCCCAAGCAGGCGTCACTGCTGCCTGATAATCCTACTCTGTTTCCTTAGTTCATGGACCCATCTTTCCATTCATCTAGACTATTCCTTCTTGCTTCCTTTTCTCTTGTAAACCTCTGCTACCTCCTTTCCCAATTTCACTTTCAACTGACGACCTTGATGTCTGCCGTACTGAGAAAGATGAAGTGACCGTTGATTCCACAGGTCAATCATTTGAGCCCCCTCCAGCTCTTGCACCCCACACTCTGTCCCTCCCACCTCAAGATGAGCTCCCCCGGCCTTGCGCAGAGCAGAGCTCCAGTTGTGCTCACGAGCCTGTGTCTCCTGGTCTGTCCAAGGACACTGCCTTGCCTCCCGCTTTTGCACCATTCCGAGGCATCAGCCTAGATCTGTATCTTACCACTGCCCATCCACTGATCCTTTCCCTTTCAACAGCCTTCTCATTCCTCTGTCCTCTATTTAACACCATCTTGAAAGAGCACTCTGCACTCCGCTCCAGCCAGGCATATGTCTTCACCCTGCCACTCAAGAGGCTCTTGCCAAGGACTCCCGCTGTGTTAGTCCTTGATGTACCCCATAGAGCACTTCTCATCCTCCATAATATTTCATTGAATATTTTTTTAAATAATGAATAGCTGCCTCTTAGATGTTGGTAATCTTACCTCTTCCAGTGAATGAAAACTTGCTTGAGGTCAGGGCTGGGGTTTCCTTGCTCCTGACCTCTATGGAACCATTACAACCTATTTATGCACAGCGAAGGGACACAATAAATGCTTCCAGATGATGAACACAAATGCAATCTTCAGAGCTCATTTCACTGCCAAGCTCGTCTCTGAATACAGAATATTCAGAACATCGAGTGCAAATGGAACAGGCCTGTGCGCAAGGCACAGTGATCTCGGAGAGTGTGAGGCTTCTGCTCCTTTCACTGATTAGCAATTACAGCAACGGAAATACCATTGTGGCAATATGTGTGGCTGGGCCATGGAAACCACACTGCAAAATGTTTGCAAATGTAAACACTTCCCAGAGAATGACTTGACCACTTTCTCTGTGTAGATAGCAGTAATCAGATTACATTCCTAAGTAAATAGTAGTGAAAATTAGGGAACTGATGAAACAAAATTTGCTTTTTCTTGGAAAAGTTGTAGGAAAATGAGTCACAAGTGTGTCAAATTTGCACAATCTTAGCAGTAAAGGCGTGTGGGGCACAGAGATTGTCTATAATCCTTGCTCATGGACCCTGCCCCATGTGAGGTGGCTGGGGGAGGTGTGGTAGCTGGGATAATTGAGCCTATGAGGAACACCATTTTTTAAAAAAGATTTATTTATTTATGCATACAAGCTGGGGTGCAGGCCAGAGGTGTGGGGCGGCGAGAGGGTTCATCAGAGATAGAGTGGGGAGCAGAGAAGGTGGATCTACTGAAGTACACTGCTGAGGGGAGCAGCGGGAGAGGCAGGAGAGGTCTGTGGCGCCATGTGGGAAGCGCCCTGCCTGGAGACGGAACTTGTGCTGCAGTGGCTGCTGACAGCTTCATAGACTGCGACTTAACCCGCTGCACCACCAGGAAGGCCCCAGGAACACCATTTCTTAACTCCAATGAGGATGGCTAGAAACAGACTCTGTTACAGTTCAGGTTGGAAGACTTTAGATCTTCATAAAGAAATTAAAAATGTACATGAATAATCTTCCTTTAGTCTCAGTTCAATTCCTTTCTAATATCTCTCCCCAATTCTTTTCCCACATTCAGAGCTAACCACATTTTATCATTTAGAGTATACCATCCGGGTGATTTTCTATACAGTTACCAACACACATATGCATATATAAATGTATATGCACACATAAATGCACATATCTATGTAGGTTTTATATTTAGGTTACCTACAAAATAAAACGTATCAATTTGTGATTTATTATTTCACTAAGTCTGTATTTGGAGATCTGTGTTTGTCATTACTGTAAATCTATCTCAGTGTTAATAATGTTTACATAAAATTCCATAGAAGTAACAAGTAACACATCACAACTTATTCGATTAGGACTTCGTTGATAGATACTTGAATTGCTGCCAACTTCTCAAATTTAGATACCACATGAAAGTGGATATTTTATAGACACATTTGTGCACATGTGCCAATGGGTCTGTGGTGAGGATTCTTCAGAAGTAGGACTGCCAGACCAAAGTGCAGATGGGCTTTGCATTTGATGGATGCCACTAAAATTGTGCCCATGAAATCCTTCTGCCAGTTTATGTGCCCATCAGCCTCTTTCCCATTCCCTTCACCAATGCTAAACATAATCTCTTATTTATTTTTAATTTCCAATCTGGTAAGTAGGAGGGGACAACTTCTAGTTATTTTTGGTTACTTTATTTTCCCATTTTTGACATTCAATGAATTTATGGGTTGTTTGATATGCCTACTAAAAGATGTGCATTGCTTTTTTTCTTTATCATTTTCCCTTTCCCCCTTTTTTCTTCTATTTCCTCTACTGTATTTTCTAGATAAGTCATCATTTTGGTTTAGGAAAGAGGAAAGAAGAAGGAAGAAACTCGGTGCTTTCTCTGCCTCTTCCACAGATACTCTTCTTTACATTGAGGCATGTTTGGGGAATAAAAGAAAGCACTTACACATAGAGATGCTAGGACAGGGCTGTTTATATTTGGCTACATTTTGCAATTGCTTATGCCTTGTAGACTCTTTTTGCATGTGTTTTAGTATTGATGGCTAGCCAGACCCCAGATATATTAATGTATTTATTCTGGAAGGAAGCTACAATTTTTTTTTTTATTTTTCAAGTGCAGCTGTTGTTGAGAGTTCTATTTTGTGAAATCCATATATTCTTCTAGTTTCTGTTCAATCCTTCATCTGGCCAATTTGTCAGGATCTAGGACAGGGGGATTGATATAGCTCTATCTTACACCCCACTTCAGGTACGAGACATGTTTTCTGGTGTGGCTCAGGGTCCTTACGTGGCTAGACTACCTGCTCTAAGTCAAGAAAGTCTATATTTACTTTTAAAGAAGAAAGTGAATGCAATGATTGTATTTTGGCACTTGCTCTCTCAATTTTTATATACATGCCTATGCATTAATATGTGCATGCAAGATGTGAAACCACGTACGGTGGCTCAGGTTTGGGGTCAAGAGCTTTAGCCTCCATCTGAAATCAATACTTACAGCACCATGAATACTTATGTGGGCCGAGTATGTGACAAAAACAAGAAATTCCCTTGGCATTGGCCTTGACATTCTGGGGTTATTGCCCTTCTCTTGACAATACCTGCGCACTGCACCTGTTGATCTCTGTAAGTATTCTGATTCTCTACTGCTGGGTGACAAGTCATCCCCAAACTCACATACAAAGCAAGGGAATTGATTTAATTTGCTGGCAAACCTGCATCTTTGTCGGGATGTGGCAGGGACAGTCCATGTGTGTTCCACATGGTGTCAGCTGGGGCAGATGTCTCCTGAAGGGGTCAGGGGCAGAATCAGCACCAAGGACAGCTCCTCTGTATGCTGGCATGGCGTAGGTCCCCTCCCGCAGGGCACTTTCCCTGGAGCTTCTGCTCACCTGTGGTGGTTGGTGGTTGCTGCTTTCCCAAACCTGCCAATGTTTTACACCCAGAAACCAGGACAATGTGCCCTCTGCTATAGTCCATGGCTCAAGCAATCACAGAGCCCAGATTCAGAAGAGAAAACATACTCATGTCTAAATGGGGAGGCATTCAAATCATTCAGGAACATTAAAATGTCAACTAAAACAAAACCTTATTTATAAAATCCCCCATGTGTTCTCATAAAACAAACCAGGGTCTGTTTTATAAAACTTTTTACCCAAAACATAATTGTTAACGTGTAAAAATAAGGTCAGATCCATGATAAGAAACTGCTAGGAACGTGGCAAACTCATGGTTATTGTTACTGATATTTATCTGTTCCTCACAAAACAATCTTTACTTCCACTGAGTGCTCATAACACGTCCAAGGAGATGAAAATAAAATTCACCAGAAGCATATTTTTTAAAGCATACGTTCAGTACATGCTCTTAGTTATGATTTATTTTCCTGGCCTGTTTAAGATCTCAGAGCTGATGCAGTGATAGATTCCTGGTCAGTTGGTGACATCCTCTTAAAATAATGAGCGGAAGATTTTACTAGTTGCTTACACCTTGTATCACTTTTATTTATTCATTGTACATTTAGAGACATCTCCTCAAGGGATCTGGGTGGCAAATTTATCAAACAAATGAGAACACGAAAGGATATCAGTCTAAAAGCAGTTCATTGTACAAACCACATGTAATGACATGCTTTTAGTCAAATTACAAAGCATCAGTTGGTTAGAAAATTTCGACTCTTATTATTTGAGCCTATGTAATAAATATCACAAAGTACAAATATATTTGTGAGCTAATATTCAAACTCACTCCATTCTTTCCCAAGAAATTCATCTCAGGAGTTGCTATACACTTCTTGAATTGTTTTTATATAATAAAGCAAATGTCATTTTTTTTTGGAGCAAGGCTCATTTCAAAAGTTTGCTGAGCACCTATGAAATACAATGCTCAGAGGACAGAACTAGACATTATAAATGGCATTTTAAATGGAATTTTTGACTGCATTAGCACATTTTGCCTGGATTGTGAATTCAGGTAACTTCATTTTTATTAATAGAGTATCTACAGAATGGGGTAGATCCTTTGTACAAGATAATAGTGTCATAAATTTTTCTACAATATTACTAAAACCTATTAATATTAAATCAAGCTCTCCGCCCAGCCCCCCCAATAAATTTGTCATTTCCTTGCACTGATACCTGGAATAGGTAGAATCAGCCCATCCTTTGATTTTTAGAGATGTCTTGGATTTTAGATATTTATATTCTTTAAAAAGATATTCTCTTTTTTATTTTATACATACTTTACATCATTTTCCTTTTTCTACAATGTATGCTTTCTCCTCTCAGGTATAGTCCCCGTAAAATTTCCACCACCAAGTCACCCTTGCACCATCGCCATAGCTCCGTGTGCTCTTTCCTCCCTTGTTTTAACCTCCCTCCCTCCCCATTCCCTGCAGAGTGTCTGTGATTTATAGTTGCCTGTTTTGTTTTTTAAATTTAGTATTAGCTTTTCCCTGATACCTATTTGGTTCCCCTACATTCCCCATATAATGAAGCCATCTGATATTTTTTCTTTGTCTTTCTGGCTTCTTCCACTGAGTATAATCCCTTTCAGCGGCATGCGTGTTGCCGCAAGTGGCATGCACTTATCGTAAACAGATATCCTTGACCATCTACTGTTTATCTTATGGAGTAATGCATCAACAAGCATCCCAAGTCAATTGATGGATGAGGGGACAAGATGGCATTTGTAAACACACCCCTGGTCTATGGTGTTTCTGACAATGATATGGCTTGCTAAAATTCATAGTCAAATATCCTGTTGATGTCATGTCAACAGAAGTCAGACATACAAAACAGTTCTGCAGTCCTTGAGTTCGGATGTCCCCAAACAGCCCACCTCGTGGTGTTAAAGATGGAGATTCTAGAGGGAGACTAACTTCTGTTCTCTCCAGTTCCCCATTATTTACTAACTAACTGTGTGACATCAAGCAAGTTCTGACCTCCCACTGAAGCTCTTTTGTCAGATGAAGCTAACAATGAGTTGTGGTGAGGATTAAGTAATAGAGTCCTTGCAGAAAGAGCTGACTAAGCACTCGATATGTGGTAGGTACTAGATAAATATATGTTTTTTCCTCTTCTCCTTACTTTCCTAAAAATACATTTTCCTCTTTATTTGCCAGAGTTCTCCGGAGAAATTGAACTAATATTATGTGTGTGCAATAAAGTATACATATTATGTATACACTATAAAATGTAAAGAATTGAATTATTAAGATTTCTCAGGTTGAATGGTCTTACAAGCTACTGGATGAAAGCAATATGGAGACCCAGGGAAGCAGTGATATAATTTATGATAGTTCAAATCTTTGGTCCAAAAATCACAGTTGAAGGGCATGAGAAGATGAGATAAGGTGCTCCAGCTCAAACAGTGAGACAGAAAGGAGTCAAATCTCCGTCTTCCACCTTTCATTCTACCCAAACCCCCAACAAATTAGAAGGTACCCACCCCAAACAATTAATTAATTAATTAATTAATTCCTGTTGCAATAATTTTTTTTGCTTGAAAAAATTAGAAAAATCTGATCTTTGCTCCACTAGACCTTCAGTCAATGACAATTTGTACATGTAAATAACTTCTATCAATTAAAGTATAAGAAAACTAATTATGCAATCAAGAATTATAATAAGATGTTGATTAGTAGAGATTTCATTTGCTTACATTCATTGTAACTATGTGTATTAAAAAAACAAACCCATATTTTTAAAAATAAAATGGTAAGTACAATTTGAGATGCATAGAAATTCATTTTTTTTTCATAGAAAGGAAAACAGATCATTTCTAAAGTCCAAACAGTTTGATTGATGAATTCCTGACATCTGCTCATTAATTAATTTCATCTCAAGAATTTAGAAATGAGAAGGAAGCACTCCAAGGATTATTACAACATATTTCTTCCTTCTAATCCTTTCAACTCTAATACATTCAAGTTATTTCTTACAAAACTTTACTCTTTTGTGGGTACTGCATAGCCATACATTTAGACATTTTCCAGTCTCTTTTCCCTTTTTCCTTAGTCAATTAGGGGGAGACACTTGACATTTTAAAGCTGTGCTGCAGCTGCTGAGATAAATGAGGATGTCTGTTTCTTGCTGTCTCCACAGCAGGTACCCCCCAGCAAGGTTTCGGTGTAGTGAAGTTGGCACTCTGCCATCAGATCACGTGGAGTATCCTGACCGAAACAGGCTAGTCGTCGGCCAGAATCATAGTAGAAAGGGGAAAAGAACCATGGTGGCATGAACTATATCTTAACAGAGATAAAGCAAAAAAACCAAAGGACCAAATAAGGTTTCTGGAAGCTTACAGATCAACATTTATTTATTTATATTTGAACAAAAGTCCTCTTTCAATTTTCCACAGTTTTGCTTTTCCATTCTAAAATTCCAGACGCTATTGATCAGGTCAGAGTTTGCTCTACACACAGTCATGATTTTATATGATTTAATATTTTGCCCTTCTCAGAACAACTTTCCAGATTATTACGGTTTGTTGTTCTTTTACATAAGGGACATGGGGACTTTTGATTCATTTTTATTTTGAATTTTATTAAGGTAACATCAATAAGATCTCTCCCTTTAGATGTTGTTACCATACCACACCCATCACTAAACACCCATAAGAAAGAAAGATAACTTTCTTTCTTCAGATTATTATTGGTTTAGCTATACACAACACTTTTATTTTGTGTCTCTGTCTTCTACATAAAAGTGATGCTGTCTGATCTTTCCTTCTGAGTTATTTAACACAATCCTCTCCAGCTTCATCCAGGTTGCCACAATTGATAAGACTTTACCTTTTTATAGCTAAGTAGTATTCCATTGTGTTTATATTCTGCATCTTCATGACCCACCCATCTGTCTTTGGGCACTTAGGTTGCCTCCTTAGCTTGGCTGTTGTAAATAGTACTGCAACCAACATAAGAGTGCAGATTTCCCTTCAAGTCGAAGGGTTTTTTTATTCCTTTGGTAGATACCTCAGAGAAGTTGGTGAATCACATGGTAGATATATTTTTAACATTTTAAGAAACTTCTATACTGTTTTCCATCAGGGCTGGTTAACTACATTCCCAACAACACTGTGCTATTTTCTTTTCCTTCACATCCTCCCCAATACTTGTTTTTTGTCTTCCTGATTTGGGCCATTCACACAAGTGTGCAGTGGTAACTCACTGTGGTTTTGATTTGCTTATCTGTGATGATAAGTGATGATGATTGTTTTTTCATGTGCTTATGCTTACTGGCGATTTGTATGTCTTCTTTGGAGAAGTACCTATTTAGCTCTTCTGTCATTTTCTGAGTGGGTTGTTTTCTTTTGTTGTAGATCTTGAATATCAGCCCCTTGTTAGATGTATGGTATGCAAATATTTTCTCTCATTTAGTAGTTTGATGTGATACCAATTATTTATGTTCTTTTTCATTTTCCTTGCTGTTGGAGAAAAATCCATAAACATATCGTTGATGCCTATGTTATGGAATCTTTACCCAGTATTTTCTTCCATGTACTTTATCGTTTCGGATCTATGTCCAAATTTGTACATACATACACACACACGTGTATATATATACACATATGTGTGTGTGTGTGTGTGTGTGTGTGTGTGTGTGTGTGTGTGTGTGTAGAGAGAGAGAGAGAGAATTTTTGTGTTTGGTGTGAGATTGTGGTCTAGTTTCTTTTTCATATGGCCAGTATCATTTATTTTAGAGGATTTCCTTTCTTCAACATTTAGTCTTGGCTCCTTTGTTGTAGATTAATCTCCATATAGTTGGAGGTTTGTTTCTGGATGTTCATTTCTATTCCATTGGCCCGTGTGTTTGTTTTTGTTCCAGTACCATGCCATTTTGGTTACTATAGCTTTGCACTCTAGTTTAAAGTCTAGGAGTGTGATACCACTATTCTTCCTCTTTTTTTATCAGAATTTCTTTGGCTGCTTGGGGTCTTTTGTAGTTTCATGTGCATTTCAGAAATATTTATTCTATTTTATTGAAGAATACCATTGAAACTTTGATAGGGGTTGCACTGAATCTGTATAATGCTTTGGATAAGTGGGCATTTTAACAATACTATTTCTTCTGATACCTTAGCAGGGAAAATATTTCCATTTCTTAGTATCTTATTTATTGGATGATGAGGCATTGACTTAGAATTTTAACTATGGAAGTGAGATGAAATGATTTGCACTTTGGAAAGATAACTAACTGCATGGTAGAATTGATGTGTAAGAGGGGTCTGGAGGCAAGTTTTACAACTGTTGCATCATCTGGGTAACAAAAGAGAAGTCCTGGAATGCCAGTTCAGAAAATTTGCAGATTGTTTAACTGTTGCAGTTAAAAAGAGAAGAAACAAAATGTTAACATCCAGGCATATAAATAAAACAACTTGGGCCTCCCTGGTGGTGCAACGGTTGAGCGCTGCGCTGTGGAGCTGTCGGCGGCTCGCTATGTGAGTTCGACGTCCAGTCAGGGAGAGTCCCACGTGGTGTGGCAGACCTCTCCTGCCTCACCCACTGCTCCCCTCAGCAGTGTATTTCTGATCTGCCTGTTCTGCTCCCCACTCTGTCTCTGGTGAACCCACACCTCTGGCCTGTACTCCAGCTTGTATGTATAAATAAATAAATAAATCTTTAAAAAAAACAACTTAGTAAATAAAGTACAATGTTTTTGAGGAAACAGCATATTTTGAAGAAGAGCATATTTTGATGAAAGACCATTGTCTTTCTAATTAACAGTGCAAATATGTGCCTATGTTTTAGCCAGACGGACTGTTCAGCAGATACTTGAATATAAAAATCTGACAAAAATGGGTTGGAAAGATAGACCTGAGATTGGAACCAATTCTGCCCCCCAAATCTGAAATTCATTCCCAAATCGGGCTTATATTCTTTCAAGCCTAGCTGTTAACCAAGTCCACTACTTTTTGTTTTCTAGTCTGACAGGATAAATCAGATAACGTATGACCCCTTCGCCACAATGCCAACACTAATCAATTCTTACTAAAGTAATTTTGCTTCTATAGATAATGAAAACCTAGCAGCCAAGGTCCAGTCCTCTGTCCATAAGACATCTGAGCATTGGAGGGAGCAGACCACCAGCCCATAGATGTTCAAGAGACTATCATCACTAATGACCTTCACCACACTCTGCATTTTCCTTCCCCCATCTGCTTTATCACTAGCCCTCAGAATTCAATTATCTTCTTTTCCCAAGTCTTGCTACATAAAATGTCATTATTTCCCTGATTTTGGGGGGCTGGTAGAGAATCCTTGGGGTTCCTCTTTTTGAGTCAGCTTTGCATTAGTGTCCTTTCTCTTCTTGGACTCTGGTGGCATATGTTTGGCATTTGTGTGCATCAGGTAACTGAGTCCTTGATTTTGGAGTAACAATGTCAAACATAACTAATGAAGTGGTAAGACTGGACACCTTTAATTGCCTGGTGGGTTATGGGGGAGGGGCTTAAGAGAAGTTCAGAAGTTTGGGAAGTTTTCTTGCTAACTCTTTTTATTTCAGTGTTTCTCCAAGAGGAGATGATGGTATTTCTGAAAGTACTTAAGTAGAATGAGGTTGGAACACAGGCATCAATTCAGCCTGAAGTCAATTTAACTGACAATTGTATGTGCTGTTGTGCTAATGATCAAAATCAGACAAAATAAAAGCAAGTTATCTAAGTTTAAAGAAAGGCAAAATAGTTGCCTACTGGATAGTATGTCAGAAAAAAAAAAGATTCTCAAATTGCCAAGTGCTGTTTTCATGTGCTGCCTGCTGTCATTCTAACTTACCCCCTGTCATTGGAGATTTCCAGAAGGCATTCTAACTGACTTCTGTATTGCTAATTGCAGAAAACACACTGCATTTCCTTCGTCTTTTAAAGACATTACATCCTTCCCTTTCCTCAAAGTAAAGATAAAATCTTGGTTCAAGTCAACATTCCTGACAGAAGTTTAAATGTTCATGGGACATTAAAAACAGTTTAAAAGGAAAAAGCAAAGAACTCAATGTAAAATGCCTTCTTTATATAAAGAGTTGGATATGCATACACTCTGTCATTGAGTTTTGCGAAGCATGTTTATGCATGTGAGTGATTTTTAAAAATATTTATTGATTGATGCACATTCTGTTCAATTTGAGTTAAGGTTGGGAAATTAGGACCAATTACCAGTATGAGAATGATTTGCCAGCTGCTGGTTGGTGATGAGGACAGTTTTACTGAGGTCTAACCATGCCCTGAGTGCAAAGGGTCTTTCCCACAGAGCCACTAGAATTCTATTTCTGCTCTCTCTTGAGTGTCAGATGATAATCGTGATAAATTGTGTCATACTGTGGGGTAGTTTGTGATGAAAATAAATTTACACTAGGGACTATATGTAACTCAACCTCCAAATTCAAGCTCTGATAAAACATAGAAATGTACAACAGTGTCCTCTTCCTCTCTTCTTTTCTTTTATATTAAAAAAAAAACCACAATGACAAAGTAAAACAAAGACAAAAGAGAGACCTAAAATGTATTTGTTAACGATCATCATTTTCTAGATAAAGATTAGGATTACAATGAATTTATTGACCTGTATACAGATATAGATATAATTATAGATATATGTATCTCTCTGTATGTATGTATGTGTGTATCTATATCATTTTTTAAAAGATCATTCAGTTTTAAAATGGAAAGGAATTGATAGGGATTTGACAGTTAGGGATGGGATACGTTGTGGAGTTAGGATAATTACAGATGAAAAAAATAGGCAACAGTTTTCTCCTTGGAATGGAGATAAGGAATTTATGCAGAGCTCTCTGTAGTTGTAGCACTGGAGTTAGCATGTTGGTAGATTCCTTGATCAGAACAGTAACTTGATTTCATTGCTTGACCATGCACCATTTTGGAATTAAGCAGATGAACTGTCTGTAGATTAACCTGCTGTTTGATCACTGTGGACAAAATGGTGAAATGCCATGATGCGCCAGTTTTTATTATTAAATTTCTTGCTCTTCATCGTTTTTATTATTAAATTTCTTGCTCTTCATTCAACTATGTGGCATTCTTGTCTTTCTTCTTCCCAGAGTCTGTTCAAGTTCCCAGCAGTTTTCTTCCTTGAAATATCTTCACACCTCTGGGTACTCAGAGCACTGGAAACACAGGAAAATCTCAAGGTGTGGTTCAGGCTGCTCCACAGACGACTTGGAGTGGCCCGATGATGTCTAGGAGTCCCCAGACCAAGTGGAGATTCCCCAGCGAGGCAGCTCTAGAGAGGCTTCAGTAGGGCAGCACCATTGCACTGTGACCCTTGAGAAGAAGCAGAGTCCTGTTCTATTGCCTCCTGACCCTTGCGCATTCAGCCAATGATTTCTGTTTCCTTCCAGCAGGCGTTTGCTCTGGCTGCTCGCAAGGGCACAGTGAGATTTAAAAGAAATGTCATAGTTGAACCTCACTCTCCGGGACTTTATAATCTTATACTTTCCATCATGTGTTCTTATGCACAGTCTCAGTCTGTTCTATCCTAGAAGGTTGAACAATCCAACTCAAGTACAAGTAGCTGGGCTAGTGTCTCTGTGCATCAAAGTTCAGTTTAAAATTTACCTGAATAATGAAATACAGATTAAAAAATGTAAATACAGGAAAAATATAATGGATGTGGAGAGAAAATTACATATAATCATTGTTTATAAAGGTAAGATGTGAGTTATGGTTGAATTGTGTCCCTTGCAAATCCACGGAGTCCTAGCCCCATAATTCAGAATGTGACTTATGTGGAGAGAAGATCTTATATCAATGTAGTAAAGATAAAGCGAGGCCTCAGGGTTGGCTTCATCTAATAGGACAGCGGTCCTTAGAAGGAGGGACAGTGGTATACACAGGAGAGATGTGTAGATGTGGGGAGATACGGCCAGTGGCAAGCTAGGGACACAGGTCTCAGGAGAAGCAAGTCCACCGACATCTTGATCTTGAACTTCCAGACTATAGAACTGTAAGAAAATTGAGTTCTTATTCAAACCATCTAATCTGTGGTATTTTTTTGCTGTAGCTCCAGCAAGTTAGTATGAGATTTGAGCAAATATCGTGTACATGTCATTATAGTAAATGTTGATATTTATCCAGAATGTAAGCTGCTTGAAATTCATCTCTCAGATAAGTACAATTATACATGAAGAACTGAAACACACACACACACACACACTCACACACACATGGGATCCTAAACTCAAGCTTTTAATATTGGTTGGTGGGAACAAAAAGTGGCACAAGCACAATAGTTGTGATAATAATGACACCAGCGGGTGTCTATGTTTGGTGACATCTCTACCAGATATGGCATTAAGCATCGTAACACCTCTCTTGATTAGAGATTTGCAATTTTGCTGTAATTGAGACTCAGAGAAAATTGTTTTCATTCACCCAATATTTCACAGTGAGAACTCTCATGTAATGTTTATCTGAATTCTGACTTCAATCTCTCCTGGCTGAAGGGACAGAATTGGCATTTGCTCTTCTTCCAGGTGCAGCAGGTCTTTTCAAAGATCCACCAACTCCAAGAAATGTCAGTCTGCTCCCCAAGGCTCAGTAGTGCTGCTGGTTAGACACTGGGTTCTGATGGTTAGCAGGAGCTGTGAAATCCGTAATAATCCATCAAGGCTGGGAGTGGCCTTAGGAGAGCTTCCTCCTCTGGTCTCTGCTAAGCAGTTCAGACCTTTAGGTTATCTTTCCTCCTCCCAAATCTCACCCAGGCACTTAGAGATCAACTCACAATAGACCTCTCCTTTGCCACTGCTCTAAAACATTAGTTAGGAATCACTACTAAGGTCTTTACAAGGTCACAGCCAAATATGTGAAATGAGCAGGAGGGCCACATATGAATTTACATAAAAATATGACTTTGATTTGCATTTAAATGCTTTTTAATTTGCATAAAAGTCTATTATTATGCCTTTAGAGTATAAATTTTATAATTGTTCTTTTTTGAAGCTGTCATTTATTTTTCATGCTTTTCATGGTTTCTGTGTTCTTGGGGATGTCTCCTTTCGTGACCCATCACTATGCAATGGAGGTGCTGGTACCTTCAGAGAACTCACTCTATGGCATGCGGGGCCACCCTGGGGTGCTCCTTCACAGAATATTCACTTCCACACATTCTTCGCGCTCCCTGAACAATGTCTTCCTCTACAGTAACTGCTAAGACTGCCGCTCTCAAAGAAAAATGGCACAAAACAAGGAAGACTTTATTCAAGACTATTGCAATAGACTAGGTCAAGAATATTGCAATAGGAGAGAGAGACTGAAGTAAAATGAAACAGAAGGCGGCAGAACACTTAGGTCCTGGGGTGAGGTAGTAAAATATGCTGGAGCATATGGCGGGAGGTTGGTCATTCTGAGCAGGCTCTGTTCAGGGTCCCACCTTCCCAGGGAGACAGGGCTGGTCTCTTCCTGGATTACATTTCAAGAGAATGGCTGCAGGTCCTTGAGAAAGGTATTCCTGAAATCCAAAATTGTCAAGAGAGTAGAGGGTGATTTACATTTCAAAGGGGCAGAGAAAGAGTTTACAATTGCAGGTTTTCTAAAGTAAATGCTCTAAGAAAAGGAGTCCAGAGATTTGAGTCATGAGGAGCTGGGTAAAGATTATTCCAGCTAAGGGGAGAAGCAAGGCCCTGTGGTCACTGCAGACAGCAAGATTATCAATCAATAATCCTATTTGCCATTGGTCAACTTCTTTCCCGTCTCTGGCTTTATGGACCCCTCTCACTAGGACGTCTGATAGATGGGACTTCTCGGCTCATGTTGTTAATGTGGAGCGGGGAAAATGTCACAGCACGAAGTTTACCTTTGGGAGCTCAAAGCAAATAGCTGCTCCTCAGAGTTACGGCAAACAGGCCACTGAGCTCTACCTATTGATCAAAAGCAACCAAGAACATTTCTTTACTTGAGACATTTAGGAAGAGTTGGGGACCTTTCCTATTTCCTAAGTCCACCACAGAGAATCTCTAATGGTGGCCATAATGATGCCAACCTGCATTGAACAAATATTCTGCAGAAGGCAATGGTTTTGACTAAAACATCATACTCTCTTCAGTAAGTGAAGCGCATGGCTCTGAAGAGCAAAACAAGATGGCAGGAAGTGTTAGCACTTTCCTAGCATCTCCCTGCTGTGTTATTTTGGAGCAGTGAAGTGGTCGACAGTAGTTTTGCTTCCCACTATGACTGTAACTTGCCATGTTATTCAGGTTCCATGATCCCCTCATCAACAAAATGGGGATAAGAATGACACAAAATCATAGGGTCGTTGGGAGAACTTAGTGAGAAAATAATCCTTGATCGCCTCCACAAGGTTCTTGGGCATATAGGAAGCACTTGATAAACTTTAGCAATTGTGATTTGCTGGCTAAATCTTGTTTCTTTCAGACTGTGAAAGTTTTATTTTTTAGTAAGTTATGATGTCATCTGTGTCATTATGACCTCATTAATCATCCAGAGTTTTTAACCCAATTCTTCTTTTGTGGCTGTTGAACACAAATTTTAAGGGCATAGAGGGATGCATAATGATTACAGATGCCACTTGTTTTTCCAAATTCTGTTACCGGATAGAATTTATTTCTCTTCATGTCAAACTAATAAAGGATCTAGTCATTATACCAGTTGTTCAAGCACTAAAATAATCTCTGTACCTATCCAGTGTCTGGGTTAATTGTTCTTTGTTCTATGATGTTCAGAAGAATGTGAAAAAACATAAGCTTTTATGTATTTTATTTTTGCTGCCAAGATTATATTAGCAATCTTATAAGCTCAGCTTTTTCTATAGTTCTATTGTTTTCCTTGATTCTCTTTGAGTTACATCCTTTCTTTTTCCCAATTCGTTGTTCTCTTTTCTAACTTTTCTTCTAGATTTCGCTTAAATCTAACTCACCTTTTGAACATATAATCTGAGTGCATGATTCTCGTCCATAGCATGGAAGGCTGCTGAGATGCTTCCTCATAAGTCACGTGGACATTTGGGGTGCCTACATCTAACCGTGGAAGTTTCTAACTCACCAAAAGGAGATGCTTCATGTGTAACTTGAACAGTATATCACTTCTATTACTTCTCTTCCAAAGGAAGAGATAGAGAAGGGAAGAAGTAATCTGCTTTATCTTCTAATTTTCCAAGAGAATAGAATGACTAATATTTATTCTGCTCTTGTAGGCACACAGGTCAAATTATCCAAAGGAAAGTTGGTTGACACCTCAATTGTTGAAATAATTCTGAGATATTTCATTTTTTTTTTTTGAAAACGTGTTACCCATCATTTCTTTTGTTGAAACGAAGCACACACTAGGAAGGGGAGCTCAGAGGCTAATGCTGTCACTCAGTGTCAGTGTTGATATTTTGGGCTCAGTTCCAGCAGATCATAATCTGAGAGATAATGGCTCTGGTTCTGTTGTTGCCAGCTGTTCTTACTAGTGGGAACAGCTGCCATTGTTCCACTTGTAAGCTCTATGCTTGGCAGAACTTGTGATGGAGTCTGAAAATGCAATTTTATTTGTGGGTTTCTTTTCCTGCATGGCAAAATTACATTCAGATTTTAAAAAGGAGCGATACAACATGGTCTTGTTGACAACAATATTGCCCAGGAGACAGGGGAGAGATTCAGTTGCACTCAAAGACATCACCTTGGATTTCCCCTGTATCCTGGTTGAGTGAATCATGTGTGATATATTTATTTGAATAATCTTGTCTTACATGGCATAGAAAACACCTCAAGGACAAATGTAGGTGACTGGAGCCAATAGCTTGTCATGTTGTGAGATGTGAGATGAACTAGGTTAGAAATTTCTGCTACTTCTGGTGGATGGTGATTTCTCACCAGGAATTCACCTTGTCTCTCCTGGGTCCCTTTATGCCCAGTGCCAAACTTGGAAGACAGCTGGACTTGCTCAGAGGTGCAGACAGAAATTCTCTCCCTGTGTGAGGCCAACCTGCAGTGCAGGGATTGAACGAGCAACTTTGGCCTCATTAGCATCATGTTCTACCAGCTGGCTCTAGGAAGAATTAATATTCAACATGAAATGATTTCTCAGAACAATCAAATGTAAAAGAAAGTGGATTTGAATCAAAGTGTCTTTTTTTTTTCTTCATCTGAGTTTTCCTGCATTCAAGAACCTTCAAATTTCTTGTATCACAAGTCATAAAATGACTCCAGACGTCTCACTCGACATCAGACACCACTTGAAGAACATTATGTCCTGGACCTCACTTTTCTTACTTGGAGTTTTCTTTTTAATATTTATTATTATAAAAGACTAAAGCTTTCCCAGAGAGTATTGTAGTGTTTTGAACTATTTGAACCTATATTTGAAAAATATTTCCATCTTACTTTATCAAGACGACTTTTAAAAGACATAATCTCAAATGGAGACATTGGATAAAAGGGAAAATGTCTTAAACCCAACAAATGTGGACATTGCTTTGCATTTCTTCTAGGATTCCTTCTGCTTTTGCTTTCTCTTTTCAATTTTTAGCCTCCAAAGAACACTGAAAATCTGGTTTTGGAAACTTTTCTAAATGCCAATCTTTTATCTACTCCCTGGTGGAATTTTCAATTTGCATAAATCCTTCATTTCATCAAATTGCAGAGTATCTCCTATCAAGGATATTATTTCTTAAAGTGGCTTCCCCTTTTGACTTTTCTGTTTCCACGGCTGCAGCTTCCTGCCCTCAATCACTCAAGTTTTAAATCTGGGTCATGATTGCTTGTCAGTTTCTTTCACTCGACTCTATGCTCCTAAATACTGGGATTGTCATCCTTTATTCTCCACTGCAGGCTTCGGTTCTTGCCATACTGTACTTGTTGAATAAACATTCTTGGAATAAATGAATATATATATATATATTAACCTCGCTTGCTCTAATATTCTTCCTGTGATTAAAAAAAATGAATGGATAATCAAAGAAATTGAATGTGAAATTAAAAGTTATAAAAATGTGTAGAAGGAAAAGAAGTCATTTTCATCTTCTATGTGCACAGCCGTCTCCCCCACCACTCACACGCACACCACTCACACACCACACACACACACACACACACACACACACACACACACACACACCACAAGAGCCACAACCACTAACTTCTCATGCTTTCTTTTGGGTTTCATTTTGCACATATAAATATATACACACACATATATATATATATATATATATTCATATTTTGTTTTGTTTACATACATATGGTGCATGTAGCACACCACACATACTAATTTATGCCTTGCTCTTTAAGTATCTTGGACATATTTCCACATTTAAATACAATTTTTTCATTTGTTTTCTTTAGACTGCATTGCATTCCAGTCCAAGGAGTTATGCATTTGGACCATTTCCTGATGATGGGCATTGGACCTATGTCCCATCTTCTGCTCATATTAAGGATGCTACTGTGAGTAATTTTGTTTCACTTCCTGTTTGTGCAGGTAAATTTCCAGAATTTAATTGTTGGGTTGCTGGGTCTCACTTGATGACCTTACCAAACTGCCACCTGGAAGCATGGTGGCACTTTCTATGTGGTGTATGGAAGCATCTGTTTCCTATAGCTTCATAACAGGGCAAGTTACCAAAAACATAGATGCTTTTTTCTTTAAATATCTGGAGGAAAATTGTATTACAATCAAACTTTAGTTAGCATCTCATTCATTATATATGAAGCTCAACATCTTTTCCTGTGTTTAAGAATCATTTGTATTTTCTCTTTGGTGAACTGACTGCTCAAATTTTCCTGCTCAGCTCTCACTTCATTCTACTAAGCTATCCAGACTTGATCCTCTTGGGACCTTGGTGACTCTTGGAACTTGGGACCCTGCACCTTCTCCTCCCCCTACCAACTGCCCCTCAGTGCCTTGACAGTGACCTGCGGTTAATTTGAATTTGTTTTGGCTGGACTTTCTACAGAAAGGAAATCTATTTTTAGATAGCTAAATTTGTCAAATTCTTCCTTTATGACCTTTGGGTTTGAGTCTTAGTTAAAAAGGCTTTGCCTACTTCACTGTTACCAAGGGATTTAGCTATGTTTTCTTCTAGTAGTTTCATGGCTTACTTATTTCACATATAAATCTTTGATCATTGGGTCAGACCACCAGTCCACATAGAGACAAGAGCCCACCTCCCCCAGGGTTCCTCTGTCCCCCTTTCTGTTTTGCCCAATGACCTCCTGCCAAGTGCCCTTTGCTGTGAGACCAGCCAAACTCTCCAACCAATGGAATTCAATCTCCCCCTTTTGGTGTTGTTACCACCCGTCACCCAGCACCAGAACACCTACAGCCCTCAACACTAGCGCCTTGTGCTCCCTCCCTCTTTGTTCTCCCCTCTCCCCTCCCCCTTTGGTATTCTCAGTTCTATAGTCAGATTGGCTTTAGTTTATTTATCCCTTCATTTTGTTTCTCTACATTTCCCATGTAAATGACACCATCCAGTGTTTGTCTTTCTCTTTCACACTTAATTTGCTTAGAATATCCCCTCCAGTTACACCCATGTTGACCCAAATGTCAAGAATCTATCTTTTTTCTTATATTTGAGTAGTATTCCATTGTGTATATCATCTTCAAGATCTTCATGATCATCTTCATCATCAACTCATCTGTCATTGGGCACATCAGTTGTTTCCATAGTTTGACAGCTATACACAGTGCTACAACAGATGTAGGAGTGACTATATCCCTTCAAGTTAGTGTTTTTGCATTCTTCAGGGACATGTGGAATTTCTGGGTCATATGGCAGATCCATTTTTACTATCTTGAGACACTTCCACACTGTTTTCCACCGGGGCTGGATCAGTCCACATTCCCACTAGCAGTGTATGAGGGTTCTTTTTCTTCCACACCCTCCCCATCACATCTAAAACACTTGGGTCATGCTCATAGGTATGAGGTGGTATTTGATTTGTATTTCCCTGATAATAAGTGATGATGAACAATTTTTCATGTGTCTGTTGGCCATTTGCATGTCTTCTTTGGAAAAGTACCCATTTAGCCTTTTGTCATTTTTTGGATTGTGTTAGTTGTTTTCTTTTTGTTGTGTCATAGGAGTTCTTTGTAGATGTATGATATTAGCCCTTTGAATTAAACTATTTTATTCTACCAAACCATTCTTACCAAAAAATATGATATAAATGTACTTCCCTGGTATTTTGGGAAGGTAGATCTGAGACTTGGGCCTCCTACCTCCTACTCAGCAAGCTTCCATTAAATTCCTTTCTCTTCTTGGACCCTGGTGCTTATGTTTGGCATTTGTGTGCATTTGGGTAGCCAAGCCCTTGCTTTTGAGGCAACACAACTGAAATATTACACTCAATTTTGTGTCTAATGCTAACTCAAACCCTAGCAAGTCTGGGAGGGACTGAAGATTGTGTGTGACTACACAAAATAACAGAATGGCTTTATGAAAGGGCTGTCAGAAAGCATTTTACACTCACAATCTCATTTGAGCCTCACACTAGTCCACTGAAATAGGTATATCCCACTCTTTATAGGTGGTATAACTGATGGTCAATAAAGGTAAGTAAGTTTTGATGATGGGACCTAAAAGTAGAACATCAAGTGTGGATTTGATCACTAGACTACCCCTGCCTAAAACCAAGGCATCAGATGACACTAATTTATCTGGATTACTGTGCACACTTGAGTGTATTCCCCAAACAACTGTAGCTTACCATTTGAAAACCCAGACTTTTAATGAGGAAATTCTAAGGAATCCTTTGTAAAGCCCAAGCTTCTTAAGATGGGTTGTTGTTATTTATCTCTCTTGTGGTATTGATTGTCCAGTGTTACAAAACACACTGACCCTCTTTTAGAGTAAAAGACAGTTCTAAACAACGGGTCTCTTCTTGTTAACGCATTTGCCATTTATACCAAAGGCACACAAGGGCTCTAGTTTTCCCAAAGTATTATTTATAATCCACATTCACTACTTCCAGAGACATGCTTACATTGACTAAACACTAAGAAATTACTACTGTTTTAAATCAAAATATCAAAAGTGCTTTCTGATGCTGCCATTTACTGATTGGGATTTTTGTGAAATTATATTTTCTCTGACCTTTGGTTTCCATGACTGGCAGCTATAGATAGTAATAGCTATAGATAGTGCTCACTTAATAAGAAATATAAAAATGTGGAAATCTAAAAATAGCTGTCCAAATTTAACTAATTACTTTTGCCACTAATGTGTGAAGATATCAGTGCAAAAGAGTTCTTTGGTTATCCTGGACACCAGCCAACCGCATGGGGTTTGAATATGACTCAACTGACAATGCAGAATTCTTCCACCATTTGTCTCAGTTTGCCAAATGGGGAAATAGGTGGCTATTATGTGTGATTGTGCACTGTTATCTGTGATCGTGTGACAGCTTCCTGATAGTCTAGTTTTATTTACATATTTGTATTTGCAAGTTGTTCTTATGCCTTTCCTTTAAAAATATTATTGCCAGCTAGCTATGGTTTCAATCTTTCATCTCTCTAGTTCTCCTTTGGGCAGTAGGGAGGGGGTATTGATTCCACATAGCCCTTCCAGCTCTAAAGCCCTCTGGTTCCATCACTATCTGTTGAAAGCTTTCCAATTTTCCCTGTGCCTTTGAGGTCTATGGTCCCAGTTCACCAAAGCAAGCCGTAGAAGTGATGAATGCTAACCCCACATTGCAAGCTCGTTTAAAAGAGCTGGCCACGGCTGTACATAATGAATGATAAATCTAAATTCTACATTGACGTTAAATGAGCCTCTTCACTCTAAATTTAGAAATCATTCAAAGATCTATAATCACCTGGAAACTTTAGAGATGGGTCTTTAGGGCACAAAGAAGACAATTTTTTAAAAAAAGATTTGTTTATTTTTGCATACAAGCTGGGGTATAGGCCAGAGGCATGGGGCAGTGAGAGGTTTCACCAGAGACAGCATAGGGAGCAGAACAGGCAGATCCACGGAAATACACTGCTGAGGGGAGCAGCTGGCAAGGCAGGAGAGGTCTTTCCTTTAGCGTGACATGCGATGTTAAGAAAATAGCTTGGGGGGGGCAGTTCTTGACCGCAAATATGATGTGAATAATATTACGGTCAAATGTTCATGTTTATGGAAATTTTTCTGATGGCCAGATGGATAAACCTCTGCCATAAATAAATTATAAAGTATGGGATAATGAAATAGCAGCTGGTTAGGATTTGGCTGAGTTGTGTCCGTGTGTCTGTATATACACACATGTACGTGGACATAGGAAGACATGCATACACACACATTAGACATATGCTCATTTGTTACCCTAATACATTCAACATGGAAAAAAGCAGTAAAATAGCTACCTAGCAGATTCTGTGCACCAAATCATGTTTTGGTTTCTTTCTCACTTTTGAAGCCTCGTGGGGGAGCAGCCTCTTCTGGAAAGTGTTGTTTCAGGCAGAAAAGGGCTGGCTAGCCAGCTTCGCGGTGCAAAGGGCCCCCTATCCAGACCGTCACACCGGTGTCACTGCTGCTGCAGCTTCTGTTACCCCAAAAACGAGGCTCTGAGAGCTGCTGTGTTGGTGCCAATGTGTCCTCTGGAGCTGTGAGTCAGTGGCACGTGCTTTTTATTCACATGGCAGCATGGACACCCCAAATATTAATGTCCCCAGACTGAGCTGAAGCCACAGAAACCTCTTGATACTCCAGCAAGTGGCAAGGGAAGAGAAGATGTAAAAAAGCTGTTTTTAGAATTAGTTGCTTCTTTTTTTTTTTCCAAGATTTATTTATGCATACAGCTGGGGTACAGGCCAGAGGCAGAGTGCGGAGCAGAACAGACAGATCAAGGGAAACACACTGCTGAGAGGAGCAGTGGGCGAGGCAGGAGAGGTCTGCCGCGCCATGTGGGAATCTCCGAGGCCGGGCATCGAACTCGCGTTGCTGCCACTGACTGTACCACCAGGGAGGCCCCCTGGAATTAGCTGTTTCTTATGATGCCAGGATGAGGGGTAAGATGCTATAACATTCTGACAGGAAAGAGGAGACTTCCCAGGCAGCGTGTCAGTCACTCTGGGCATCACATGCTCAAGCAGCAAGCTTAATGTCCATTATCCCACCTTCCAGGAGAGCGAGCTGAGGCCAGTTTTAGCTGCGACCCTTCTTCTCTTTGCAACATAATCAGTCTAATCAGGGTTTTGCATGCCACCTATTAAAGTGGATTTTTAAATCAACTCATGTTTCTGTTGAGTTTATTAATAAAAATAATTAATGGTATTAAGATATCAACAAATTGTACTTATCTTAAATTAAAAATCAATTATCCATCCCTCTTAAGGAATAATGACATGGCTTCATCATTTAATAATTAATTAATTCATATGCCCATATTCACAACGAGCATGCGGAAAATATTTGAAATGAACGGGATGTCACTTCTCATGTGCACGAGCTACTTTGGTCATCGAAGAGTTAAAGCCCACAGAAAATGCTGTCAGTGGCCCTGGTTAGCCTTTGACTTGTGAATTTTAGGGTGTCAGACCTTATGAAAAGATACTTGCCTGAAGTGGACCTATTAAGTCTTTTTGCCGTTGCTAGTCATTCTTCCAACAATGCTTTTCTTGCCTTAATGTTGAAGAGTGCTGTGTCCTGTAAATTTATTTGTTGCAAGCATGCATTTACTTATTTTTCTTTCTGTTCATCTGGAAGAAAGAGGTGAAAAGAGTTCAAGAGCTCCTTTCCTAATTCCTCTATTAGCAATGTCCTCCAAATCCAAACATGAAAGGCTTGAAGTCTTTCTGTGAGAGTCTGCGGCTGACAACGTCTCTTTGGAACAGATGTGCTATTTTAAATGGTGGTCGCCTTTGTGCCAGCCCCGTGTTTGCAGATGCCAGGTTCCTGTAGCATGTTTACAGATTCTGACTTGTGAGTCACTAATATATGCTGAGTATTCACAATGCTAATTATCCACAAGAAGGTTAAATGATGAATAACACATCTCCCAGAAACTGTGTGGTATATATTAGACACCCACCTGATTGCCTTTTTCATTTTGATTACTGAAAAATCAGTCATTTCCTGGTAGTTAATCAAATGCCACAGAGACCCTCATCTTAGTTCCAGTTATCCTGCTTATCCCATTTGTTTTATGATTTATAAAAAATATTACCATAACAATCTTTCAGATTTGATTACTGGTGAAGTTAACAAACTCATTTTTAGTCACATACCTTTTCGCCCTAAATAGACTGTCAGCTATTGGTTGGTTAAAATGTTATTTCATTAATTAAGAGTTTTATAGGTTCATATAGCTTTCAATTTATTAACATTCAAGAATTTTGCATATAAATCTCATTAGGCAAATAGGTCTGTTAATTATGATATCAGAAAATAGAGAAGCCTACTTTTCATCCACAGAAGCATCGACTCTTTCTTCAGAAGTCGTGTGGATTTTTTGATCTTTCACTATTACTCAGCTCAACAGATGCTTTCTGAAATGATTTCCTTTCTTGGTTTCAAGGCATCTTTTCTCTTCCGCCTGCTTCTCTCACCAGTTTCGTCTCAGCCCCTTTCACCTGACTTTCTGCATATCCCACGTTTCCTGTGTTTGGTCTAAACTTTCCTATGTTGGTCTCAACTTCGATGCTTGTGTGCTTCACCATGCACACGTCTCTTGATCCACCATCTCTCGGGGTGTCCACTGTCCCTCTGTGCAGGTGAGTCATAGGTATAAACCCTCATTGTTGCCAATGACAAGAGTTCGTGTTTCTTTCTTTTTTTAAAGATTTATTTATTTATGTATACAAGCTGGGGTGCAGCCCAGAGGTGTGGCTGGGGGGGGCAGTGAGAGGATTCACCAGAGACAGGGTGGGGAGCAGAGCAGGTGGATCCACTGAAATCCACTGCTGAGGGGAGCAGCGGGGAGACAGGAGAGGTCTGCTGTGCCCTGTGGGTCAGCTCCCTGGCCCTGGGTGGAACTCGTGCTGCAGTGGCTGCCCATAGCTGCACAGTGCTGAGACTTAACCCACTGCACCACCAGGGAGGCCCCTCATGTTTCTATTTTTATAGCTGAAGAGTGTTCCATCATGTGTCTGTACCACATCTTCTAATACACTCCTCTGTGCTGGGGCATTTAGGTTGTTTCCTTGAAACGACAGTTGTGCTAGATCTTGTGTTGGATCCATCGTCAACGTTTTGAGAAACCTCTGTTTCCCACCGGGATGGGCCAGTCTGCCTTCCCGCCGACGCAGGAGAGTCCATTTTTCTCCACATCCTCGCTAATGCTTGTTCCTGTTTTTTTTTTTTTTTTTTTTTTGCCCTTTTCGAACATGGGGCAACATCCATGGGAGTGAGGTGGTATCTTATTTTGGCTTCGATTTTATTTTCTGGATAATAAGCGATGTTGAACATCTAGAAGTTTTAAACACTGCAATATTTGCCAAAATGTAGAGTCTTGGATTAGCTGCATCAAAATTAAATAGAGCGTCCGCAGTTCATCTCAGAGTGTAAGAACGGGTAAGCCCCCCGTGAGTAGTTACTATTTCCAAAATGTTCCCTGAATCTATCAGGAGCCTCCTATTCTCATCACCCTCAACTCTTTCAGGTTCGCACTTCATCTGGATCCTTGCCTCACCTCTATAACTTGGTTTCGGTTTTCTTTTACTCCTGCTAAGCCATTTTGTCCTCCTATACATATTGAATTTTCAAAAGCAAATATCTGGTAATGTCTCTTCTTGATATAAAATCTCCACGTCTCACCTCATTTCCTATATAACTCGGGCAAATTTTTTAACACGACATCTGACATAAAACTGTAAGTCTGGCTGCCAGAAAGTTTGCTGAGCTGCCTTCTTGGGAGTCAGGCGCCCCCCGCCCTCACCAGCTCACACAGTGAACTGTGGTCGTCATAGATCCACCTGTTTACACCCACTTTTCTCACCCAGGGCATCCCTTAGCATTTACATGTCGAACTCCAGCTAATGTTGAAAATTCAAGTCAAAAATACTTTCTCTTTGAAACCATCATCAATCCACTATGAAGAGCTGGATACTCTCTTTTCAGGGACTTTAATCTTAATTCCATTCCATTGCACTTACACATTCATTTCTGAATTCTTTAGAAGACTGTATGGAACTTCAAGGTCAAGCCCTTATACATAGCTTATTTATGCCAGCATATAGAACAGGGCTAAGCACCCAGAATAGATGGTCAATAAATGTTACGTACACACTTACCTCAAGGAAATGCAGGGCTTGAGTCTCAGCTCTCCTGCCACAGAAGCAAACTCTATGCCCATTCACTTCTTTTTCAAGCAAAAACTGATTTTGTACATGATTTAGTCCTGATAGAATCAGCATCATTGATAACTAAACATTTCCTTATTTGAATTGCCAAGAGCTGACATGAGTGCTGAAAGAAATTAAAACACTTTGAAATATGAAATAAAACTCATCCTTTGGAAATGAAGTATCATTTGCAAAAGTTAAAACATTTCAAGCCTCTAATGATTAAGATTCAAGACAAAAACTTTTTTAGACTTGGTGTTAAAAAATTTCGAACTCAGAAGTGAAAGCAGAGAAATAGCAGTAGCATTTATCTATGCTATTTTTGAATTTGAAAAAAAATTTCACAATTTTTGGAAAGCTCGTTTTTTTTTTTAAATAGACAATGGAAATGTATTCAAATAAAGTTATGTTTCTTTAGCAACATCATCTCACCTAGCTCACAAATTTCCAAAGGGAAACCTTAAATATACAGGAGTACTGCTAGGCAGTTTGCAACGTAGGTGATTTTGAAATGTGTAAGTTGAATTTACAGATATTAAGAAAAATATCTAGGGATTGTCAGCAGGAACAACTGTATAATGTGATAAAGAATGTTCCAATTTATTTATTAGCCCTATTTAACTGTTTAGTACACATCATTCATGGAATATGGGCACTGGGAAGGAAAGGCATGTGCGTTATATAAACTTCTCACTAGAAGTAATCTTTCCTAAAGGTAGAGCTAATTTATGGAAAAATGCAAGTAAAAGGAAGATTTCATGCATACTAATTGAAATACAGCTAAATTGATTTTTTTCTGAACTGCAATTTTTGTGAAATAAAAAAGTATATATGTGTCTGTGTCAGAAATTGTTCAGCATAAGTCAGTTGAATTTAATCCAATGTATTGGAACATCTGTAACTGTAGAGATATAGTTGGTGTTCATGAGGATGAATTTTAACACTTTAGAATATTGAAGCAACTTTTGAATTATATGCATTTTAGTGTTACTTGTATCATGTTTCTATAATTTGCTAATTTTCTAATAATCTGATAGTCTGTGTTTGGTTTAGCTATAATTTTTCAAGTAATTTATATATTCAGTTCACCAGAATAAATCAAATAATGAAGGGAGGTAACCAAAAGACACAAAGTTTCAGTTATAGAGATAAGTAAGTCCTGGAGATACATAATTATCTTGATGTGCAGTCTTAGAGATTCTAGAATGTACAGATGGTTAAAACATAAACTCTAGATATTAGGCTTTACATGTCCTATGATTCAAAGTTTCTGTGTGAAAACGATAAAAAATTTTCATTGCTCCCAATAAAGTGAAGCCAGGCCCAAATAAAGTCACCTTAAAGTAGATATTAAGAATAAGGAATCATAACCTAATAGTTGAAAATCTAAATTTTAAATGCCATTTCATAAAACAACTAAGTTATCAATAAGAAATACAAAGTCTAATTGAAGTTCATTCTCTAACATCATAACTATGTTGGTGTTTACATTTTAGCAGTAGTGGTAAACTAGAAGTTTATTTCCCAACGTGTATCTGACATACAAATAGCTTTATTTCTGAAAATTATATTGCCTTTATTTTTGGCTAAATTTTTTTGTCTACTTGTTAATTTTCTAAGCATATTCATTTAGCACAATATGTGACTGGAGGCTGCAGTTTAATAACAGAATATCAAAGTTCTTCACAAGGTAAATATAAGAGAGATAACTTGTACGAGTTTTATAGGATGGTGAGCTTATTATACTTTCCTTAGGCTAGAATAATTAGAAGTATGAATAGTGTAAAGGTACAACTTTCTTGATGTTTGCTTAATACAACAAATTAAGGCCACTGATAATATTAGATAACAAATGTATCATTAATGTCTTTCTAGATTTAGTAATTTCAACAAATAGATTTGCTAATAAAGAGCAAATGGAAAATGTGTATTTTTCTGTATTTATTTTAGTGGAAAAAATAGTCTTTTCTAGCAGGATTGTTTTTCAAGAAGACTTTCCATTTAGAGACTCATATTTTACCATATTTTCCATGGGAAAGAAAAAAAATCAAGAATTACAGAATCTTAACTAACAAAAAGAGATTATTATCTTAAACTATAAAGTTTTATAAAATGATAAAGGAAAAAATAGCTGAAGCAATATATTTCCTGAATGTTTTGCTAAACAGAAAATTATTTATAGAGTCTGGCAGATAAACATTCATTCTGCCCAAACTAAAGCCATATTTCTATTTACAACATCAACTATTTAATTAATGCATAATAATCATTAATCAATAGCTGTTTCAGAAATAGTTAGAGAAATAATTATCATATTTAAGAAACTTTAAGCCAAAAATGTTATTTTTCCTTTATATAAAAGCTAGGAAATTACATTCCAATTAAAGGCAAGTGTGCTGCTATCTTAACAGAGTAGAAAGCAAGGATTGCAAGTCAAGAGTCCCAGAATTCTTAGAGATTGCAGCGATGAAAAACATACTGAGTCATCGGGTGAGGTTTCAGTAGAAGCCATATAATATTAAATATCTGAAGGGAGATACACGTTTCTTGAAATGTTTTCAGAAATTCCTAAGTAGAAAGCTATATCCTTCTTACCTTGAAAAACCATTAGGCAGCTTTAAAAGTGACAACCATAATAAGAAGGTTTTGTCAGGATATATAACTTCCACAAATGGCTGGGGAAGAAGGAGATAGAAATACGTTCATTTACAGTGAAAACAAATTTATATCTCTATATGGCAATTAGAGGCCCCCACGGACTCTTGGTGATTCATTTTTTAATGAAATCATAAATGTTTCTGCACACCCCCCGGGGGGCAGCAAACGTGTCACGAGATCCACGTTGGAAGCCAGCCCTGGTGCACCTGCAGGAGGGCCCAGGTGGAGGTGAGACCCCAGGAGGCGGCGGACACGTCCTGTCTCCTGACCTCACTGTCACAGTCATAATTAACACCACGGAGAGTTCCCGCGCTCCACCTGCGGGCGTCCCAGGGCAGACCGCGTCTCCGCTCTCTTCTGAAACTTAGCTCTTGGATGGGCCGATAGCGGACGTGAAGGAAAACTGTTACATTGTTGTCTTCCCTGCGGTCTATAGAAAGTCAATTAACCGCAAACATTTAAATGTAGACATGATTTTTCAAGTTTCATTTAAAAATTTAAAATTCTGAAGAAATTTTAAAGCTTTAGGAAACATTGTTGAGTGTAAGCTTAAGAAAATTAATTTTAGATTTCTAAAAATAAATGTAGTGAGGCAGAAAAAAATAAATCAAATAAAGCAGATTGCAGGGAAAAAAATCTAAGATCATCTAGGGCAAACATAACTCTTAAAAAATAGATTTTTTTAAATCAAAGTTGATTTTTTTCTTAACAGTATATTCAGTATAAAAATATATGATTACTACATTGTCTTGAGGCTAAATTATTCATTTTTAACTTTATAAAATTATCATTGAAACTCTAATAATGCAAAGAGCTTATCTTTAATGGCATTTTGCTATAAGGTTAAATTCAAAACGCTTAATCAAAAAAGTATTTCAAGTTCCATAAGTTGAGATTGTCCGTAATAATTTATCCATACTGACCTATTTTATTTTCAGTGTTGAATTTCAGCAGCCATATATTATATGTGTATTTCAGATCTTTATCAGTTAGCAAAGAGATTATTTAATAGAAATAAATTTCTTGTAAGTAGCAGATACTATAGGAGATAAAGATGAACACTACAATTATTTTAACACCAATTCTGCAAGGATATATTCACCCCTATGTTCACAGAGCTCCTTTCCTAGCAACTAAGACGGGAAACGACAGAATGTCCATGGACGGTTGAGTAGACCATAAAGCTGGGAGTATATGCTCAGGGGAATATTACTTTATGCTCAGCCAGGTCAGAGTGAAAGAAAATTACTGAAGAGTTTCACTCATATGCAGACGATAAATAAAACAAATCCACTAAGAAAACAGAACTAAAATAGCTCTTAGACTCTGAGAGACGTACGGTGCGGGAGGAGGGGCAGGGAGGAATGTCCACAGCGGGTACTTCGGGTCGTGTGAATGGCACTAGGATGGTGGTGGTGGGTGGTATAAGCACAAGATTGAGGTGCGGGTTGCATTCCCGAAATTTTTATAGTATTGTAAGTCAATGGGAAACCCATAGCAATTTTATTTTTAAAATAAATGCATGTGGCTCTGATCGTGAAAATGTCATTTTTAGGAGGACTATAATGATAACGTATTTCTTACATCAGGCTGACCCTGGTAACCCCAGAACCGGGAGACAAGGAGATGGGGAACAGCTGGGCTTCACTGTCTCCTCAAAGCAAGATCCTGTTGGAGTAACAGGTATAAAGACATTTTCTATCACAGGATCATTTCCGTCCCAATGAAATAGCAACCCTGTAATGAAATAATCTATAAATGAATCAAAATAAAGAAATCATGAAAAGGAGAGACAAGGTAAAATGTCTACAGTTCAGCATTAGGCTCACATAAATAAACAAAATTATATATCTGACCAGGATGTAAATGCAATAAAACATGACAAGGAAAAATAATCCAAGCAATAAAAATAGGCCAGTGGGGAGAGGCAGGGTAGAAAGAAATATAGGACAACTAAGAATCTCATTTATATAGCCTGGAATCAATCAATACTGTTTAAAATATAATCATGTGGGCAAAATAAAACCACAAGGACTTCAAGCTCAATATAGATATCAGAATCTCTTCTCTCAATCTTTAAGAGATTTTTAAGTAAGTTGGAGTGAAGAAACATTTCTGCGAATTCCTGAATCCCTACAGTATTGTTGCTATTTTCTTAAACTGAATTTAATATGTTTCTAAGCATTTTAATATAATATTATTACAAGACTATTTCTTTCTCTGACTTTTAGTCTCATTAGCAATATCCATCCCTGCACACAGCGCTGTCTCATTCTGGAAACATGGAGGCAAGTTTTCACTTTACCTATTTCCAAGTGGCAAGGCTGTCTCTCTATTTTTTGTCTCCTTTTTTCTTATATCCTGATCATTTTTAAGTGTATACATTATCTTAGTGAGTCAACACATTTTTTCCAATAATGTGTTTAAAAACTACACCGCAGTAGATGAAAGAGGAAAAGAAGCAATAGCTGAGGGAGTAAAGTAGAATCAGAAACTCTTAAAAAAATACTTAGTGATGTGCTGAAGGTTTAACCTCCCTGGTAACAAAATAAATACATTTTGAAAGGCATAAGATAGTATTTTTCCCATTTCAATAAACGTCTTCCATGGAAAAAAAACATAGTCATAGATGCTTGTGAAGACAGACTCGGATGGGACCGGAATGTTAACTACACAGATTTCAAAGAACCGTCTGGACATTTGAATTCTAAAATGGGAGCTTGGCTTATGTCTTTTATCTCTGTAATTCACTTTAGAAAATAATCTACAGACATAGCATGAAGTGTTCACAGAGAAACGATGGTTGTAGAGGCTCAACCTTCCATCGCTTAGAATAGAAAAGTAGAAGGATCTCCCTGGTGGTGCAAGGGGTTAAGTCTCAGCACTACCAGCCACTGCAGCACAAGTTCGATCCCCAGCCAGGGAGCTGACCCACAGGGAGCAGCAGACCTCTCTTGCCTCCCCACTGCTCTCCTCAGCAGTGTACTTCAGTCAATCTGCCTGTTCTGCTGCCCACTCTGTCTCTGGTGAATCCTCTCACCCCCACACCTCTGGCCTACACCACAACTCTTGCATGCATAAATAAATAAATCTTAAAAAAAATATATAAAATTAGATGCAATCTGTTATTTGCACAAAGGAAATATTTTCAATAAATATTGTGAATTTGTGACGTACTACCATAAAATCATTGGAACTGATGTTTTCAAGAATTGTTAAGGCTTTGTGAAATACCATGTTAGTTACATGTGGTTTCAAGACGGCTCAGTGTGGCTGCAAATTATCTGTATGTAATGTGTGTGTTTAAATACGTGTGGGTCTGGATCAGGAATTTAATATGCCAGTATTTTACAATAGTTTATTCTGGATTATTGAAGAGTGATTTTTTATGTTTTTTGTAATTAAAAATTTCATTATGTTGCTTTTTGGTGTTCTCAAAAATTTTCAGTGTGAACTTTATTATTTTAATAATCAACAGGCTTAGTATCAGCACAGCTAGAAAATATCTAACATATTTAGATATACAGATGCATACCTATCTCACTTATTTTGAGATGAATAATTAGATATGTAGAGATTATGCCTGGTTTACCCCTGAGGCAAAATATCATGTTAGCTGGAATATCCTTCTACTTTTATTTGTTGTTGATGTTTTATGTTTTACATGGTATAAAGTTGCACTCTTTAAGTCTTGCTAATTTTTCATACTCGAGAGAAATTTTAAAGTGATAATTTGAACATCCTAATTTAATAGTAATAATTAGGTCTATAAGCTTAGTGTAAATACTCAAATTACTTTTTTAGGAAGACAGCACTGATGAGCTCAATGACTTCAAAAGCTAAATGCAAAGTTCATCATGTAGTAATCCAGCATCTGTAGTTGCTCCACTAAGTGTAGAAGGTACCACTTTCCTTCTTCATGTCCATGAAACGGCAAAATTTCCTGTGATTTTTATTTATAAAGTGGTTATTATAGTTCTTTTCACCTACCTACCTTGCAGGGATGCGGTGAGGGTTAATGAGATCATTCCTATAAAGAATGTGAGTTCCTTGGAGATAGGAGATATAAAAATGTTATTATTATCCTGTCATTCATATATTAACTTGCTCACTCTTTCAGGACCTCAAGGTAGAATCAAAAAGAAACAAATTCTGATCCACAGTGAGAAATATTTAATGAGATTTTACAATAATATTTTTCCTATGTTTAATACCTGAGTTTCCCAGAGCTTGCTATATTAAATTCATTTCAAAGACCCTTTTGCATACCATTTGATGTCTTTTATGTGTATTTCTGGGTCACTTGAAGGTTTAATTAATTAATTAATTAATTTATTTATTTATTTTAAGGAATGCCAGATCTCCCAAGTGACACTCATTTTTTAAAAAGATTTATTTATTTATGCATACAAGCTGGGGTACAGGCCAGAGATGTGGGGTGGCGAGAGGGTTCACCAGAGACAGAGTGGGGAGCAGAACAGGCAAATCAGAAATACACTGCTGAGGGGACCAGGGTCTTATTTCAGATACTTCCTCCACCGACTTTTGACTAACAAGCCAAAAAATATCTTTAAAAGTCCTTAAACTTTTATCTTTGGTGTTTGGGAATTTTATACTCAAGAGTTAAATATTCGTTAAGTAATGAATGAGAATTTACTGCACTACTTGTTTTCCAAAAGCGTAGTTTGAGATGCAGGCGCTATTTCACAACCAACACAGCCAGATATTCTTGAATTATATCAACCACCACAGCCAGAAATCAATGTGATAGTAATGGACTGTGTTAGTATCCTTTTCAAGTTACTTCAAGTATTTCATCCCTTTGTGTGTACAGTTTAATACACTGTTAGTTTTCTAATAACATTTTAGTATCTTGTATCACTTATCTGTGTATTTTAAATATTTTAAACTTTGAGACATTTCAGACTTGTAGGAATGAAGAAAGAATGGTAAAAGAACATATCACTTTTAAACAAGTCACACTTGGTTAAACCTTTGTCGCTTTTTTCTCCATTGCTGACACACACACACACACACACACACACACACACACACACACACACACACACACACACACACGTTGACTACTTATATCTCCCAAGAATGACATTCTCAGCATGGATACAATATCATTACTATTACTATTCTAGCAACATTACTTACAGAACAGCACATAATATTCAAATCCCCTGTCATATTCAATCCCCTAAATTATCCCAGAAATATTCTTGGAAATCTTTTTCTCTATCTAGAGGCAATCAAGTTTTACATATTATATTTGTGTATATGTCTGTTTATTCTCCACCTTTTCTACTTTGTTCAGATATACATCTATTATCTTTTTCTGACTTTATAATTTAGAAGCATGGCTCATTAATTTTGAAGCTTTCTTCTTTTTACAACTAAGATATTAATCTAAGAGCTTTTTGAATTGCATCCTAAATATTTGATACGTAATACTTCCAGGATTGGTCCATTCGAAATATTTGGAAACATCCAATATAATTTCCTCTTTGACCTAAGAGTGTCTTATTAAGTTCTGTCTTTAGTTCCAGAGCTCAAGGCTTTTTGTAACACCCTAGCGCCTTCTGTTCTTACACCGCCTGGTGTTGCACTACGTCGGTAGAGCCACAGGCAGCCGCTGAAGGAGGAAGACTGGGTACTCCTCCCAGGAAGCTCGGTGGGGTGGGTGGTTCTGCCTGGCTGGCGCCTCTCGAGGGCCCTCTTCCCCCCAGCTCGCGCCTTCCCAGGTGGCTGCCCCACAGGTCTGCAAGTGGCACATCCCTGAAGTGGCTTCTCCTGGCAACCACGATGAAGTCTTCCCAGTGAATGCTGCCAGCAGGGCACCGTGGACCTTCTTTGCCATCTGTGGACTATTTTTTAAAAAATATCATTAATAGCTTATGAATAACAAAAGTTTATTTCTCATGGTTCTGGGGGCCTGGAAGTCCAGAATCATGGCAGATTAGATGTCTGACAAGACCCCAATTTCTCATTGACAGTTGATTTCTCATTCTAACCTCTCACGTGAAGGAAGGAGCGCGAGCTCTCTGGATATTTTGCATCCTTTCTTCCTTTGCAGGCAGTATTGATTTATTGATTGATTGGCTGAAATAACGTGAAATAAGTCTCAGGTGCTCATTGAGAGTCAACATGTGTATCTCCTACATTAAGCTCACCGCTGAAAGTCCAAATGGGAAAACCCCCTTCCCTCCCTTACCCCTTCCCCCCATCTCCCCTTCCCCTCTGCCCTCCGTTAGTTGGTCTTACAGGTCAAAAGTTTATGGACAAATGGGGCTACAGCAAGCTGAAAAGCTTCTTCCCAGCCGGGGGAAAAAAAAAAAGAATCAAAATGAAAGGAACACCCTACTTAATGGGATAAGATATTTGCACATCATACACCTGATAAAGAGTTAATGTACAATCTATCAAAGAACTCATAAAACTCAATGATGAAAAAACCCTATTAAAAAATGGGCAGAGATCCAAGGAGAAATTTCTCTAAAAAAGAAATAAACACGGCCGATATTAATGGATTTTCAAATAATTCTTTAGAGCCACCTTATCTGTATTATACTTTTACTCCCAAATCTAATTTATCTGCTACTAATATAGCTGTATCAGCAGCTGGATCATATCTTGTTTAACATAGGGCTGGGAGGCTGTTTCTATCCTTTATCTTCAAGACTTCCATGCTTTGACACTTTAGAGCATTTTGTTTGTTCGATTAAGTCTAGCTTTATCTTTCTTTCCCCTATGAGTGTGATAAGTAAATCCCAGGATCTCAGGTACAGCGGTGGTGACTATAATTAGCAATACTGTATGTTTGAAAGGTGTTAAGAGGCAGATATTAAATGTTCTCATCACAAAACAAATTGTTCCATGTGGAAGGATGATATTAAATAAACACACATTGAGAAGTATTTTGCAATATGTACATATATTGAATCATTTGGTTGTATACCTAAAAGAAATTAATGTTATGTATCAATTTTATCACAATCAATCAATAAATTCTCAGTGAAATAAGCCAGAAAGAAAGAGAAAAATATCGAATGGTTTCACTTATAACAGGACTATAGGGAGGCCGGGTGGGAGAGAGACAATCAGTGGGGGGGAGAGGGGGAGGAGGGAGCCGGAGGGAGGGAAGGGAAAGGGCACAAAATGGAATAGAAAAGAACACAAGGGACCATGGAGATGGATCACGGGTGAATTGGTGGTGGGCTACCCAAGGGGAATGCAAAATATAAAAGACATAAATAACAATAAAAATATATATTATATATAAAAAAAATAAAGAGACTTGAAGGGAAAGAAGGACCAATTTACAGGCTATTGCTGGGGACAAGGGTAAGACATTAGAAGACCTCAAACTAATGACACAGTAATAGGCTTATAGGATGGGATACAAGTGACAGATACGTGGAGCTAAAGGGTCTCTAAAAGTGAATTTGGGGAAGGAGTTATATTAAGCGATAGGGAAAAAGAAAAGAAATGAGCGTGGTTCCTAGTTACTGCTTCAGTTACCTGAATAGGAATTGGTGTGACGATTAGGTTTGAAAACACCTTGGTTATTTATACGCCTGTGCTTGAAGGCTCTCTGAGTGCCCCAGAGATATGGTACTTTCGGAGTCAGACACAGGGTGGAGGATCAGAGTGCAAGGGATGCAGATGGGGTAATTCAAACAGAAGCGAGATCACACTTGCAGGCTAAGAGCCTGAGAACTGGCTTCCGGACCCTGCTCTCTGAGTAGGGGCGAAGAGACAGAGCATTTTCTCTGCTTGAACCCTGTAGAATTGGTGCAAGAATAGTGTTGCCTTTGCCATTCTGCCTCAAATTTTTGAAATTAAGAAAAAAAAAACACATTAAAACTTCGGACATGCGTTCTCATTATGTCTGCATTTTCTTATGCTCTCCTTTTTTCTCTTCTACCTTTTGGATTTGACATGCAATATGCTCCAAGTTGTAAAATACAAGTTGTTCTGTATATTTTATAGCACTGTTACAGAGTAAAGTCTTCTACATCAGTAAGCAAATTGTTTCTAAAGAATTTTTTTTGAAAAATAAATATAAAATGATAGTGATTTTAGATTCATCTAAGTTTCCAAGTGCTGTAAAGAAAACTGTAAAATTCAAAATGAAGAAATCAGATATTCAGATCTTCTGACTATAGTAATTTCTCACCTTTCAGTTACTCAAAACACTTCCTGTAATTTTAAGTTTTTGCCAAGTACATGTCTTTCAACTACAAACCTTCACACCTACAATATAATCCAGATGGAGAATTTATGCTTCTTGAATATTGAATCAGATTTACACCATGTTACACAGTAAAGTCATTCAAGACAGCGTTTAGTTTGATATGAAGCTTAAAGGGTCAGCAACATTCTACCCCTTTCTCCACAATCTTAAGTCCTGAAATGAAACTGACCAGGGCCTGAGCTAAATTTATGACATCCTATTTTTCTCAGTGCTCCTTACTTTATCTAAAACGAACCTGTTCATTAAAAAAAAAACACCTTATATGTACTCAGTACAAGCATAAAATTATTACAATTAGGCAGATCCCAAGGTATTAATGTGAATTACTACTTCCACCAGTGATACTATTTTTCATTATCTAACAACAGAGTTTGAATACATTTGTCTCCTTTCTGTTGCTCTGATTGCTTTATTTCCAGATACGTTTCTCCCATTATAATTTATAGGTTAAAAGCCAAGGTATTAAGATAAGCTGCGTTCTACAAAATAGATATTGTATGAGGTAGGATACATTTTTATTTGATTTTCTTTATTTTAAAGATTTATTTATTTATTTATGCATACAAGCTGGGGTGCAGGCTAGAGGCGTGGGGCGGCGAGAGGGTTCACCAGGGACAGAGTGGGGAGCAGAACAGGAAGATAGACGGAAACACACTGCTGAGGGGAGCAGCGGGGAAGGCAAGAGAGTTCTGCTGCGCCCTGTGCGAATCTCCCCGTTGGGGCCTCGAACTCCGGTCGCTGCTGCTGACAACTCCACATCGCAGTGCCTAACTGCTGTGCCACCAGGGAGACCCTGAAGGAACATTTCTTAGCCTGATAACTAGAAACTTATCAGAATAGCTAACACAATATTTAAAGTTTCAGGTCTTCTGTTCCGAGTGAGGGCAAGGCAAGGCTGCCTGTTGTCATTATCCCTCTTCGATATTGTCCTACAGGTCTTGGCCAGAGCAGAAGAAAAAATGAAGTTAAATTTGTGAGACTGGAAAAGAAAGGAAGAAAACATCTACAGTCATAAATGAGATCATCGTACTCAGAAAATCTAATAAAATATTCAGCGTGAATAGGCAGGTCAACATAATGAATAAAGACCAAGTTTGCAAGCTCTGGGACCAATACGGAACATCAGCTATTGCTGTATCTCGGTGTGAGCATACTTGTCAATCACAAAATTTTAGTTTCCTAATAACAGATATCCATAAATAGCAAAAAATAATACCAAGTTGTTCAGTAGATTTTCAACATATGCTTTCCAGGATGAAAAAACATGACCTAACAGTGCTAATGCAGGTTATTTGCAATTTCATCTATTACTTGAGAGGCTAAAAGATCATCTATCTTGGTTATGTGAAGATAATTTGTCATCTTGAGAGAACATCCAAGTTTTAGAAACTTTTTTCGACTTTGAAGGATTAACAGTTCAGACCTTTAATCTCTTATTTGGAATGCTTTCATTTGGGGAAAGATGAAACACTTCACACCTCAATGAAGAGATGCTTTTTCTTTTGTGACATGACTATGAAGTATACATGACATTTATTATCAGCCGGTGAAAGAAAAAGGCTGACGAACAGATGACCAGGTTCAGTCATGAATCTAAATATCTTTTCACCACATTTTGAGACTGTTTTTCTTTAGTTATTTTAGTTAGCCCAGCAGCTAGCAAAGCAAATTATTTCTAACGCCATTAAAATGTTCTTCACACTTCAAGTGCAAATGCTTATTTGTTCTTAGTATTTCTCTGAACAGAACAATTGTCTGAAAATGTCTGGCATGTCTTTTCAAAGAGAGGTTCACAGAGAATACACTGGCAGCCCAGACACACACAAATCACACTGTTCCTCACTTTGGAAAACAACTTTAAGCATTTGAACTACTTATAAAAGTTCAAGGCAATGACAACCTCTTTCTGAAATATCTTGCTTCTTTAAGTTTGTTTAAGCAGCTGTGGCACTACAAGATGATGGCCTTTTTTCCTCAAACTCCAAAGAGAGGTGTAATCTTCCAGAACAAACTACTCTTGAGCTTTTGAACATTTTTATTATTCAGTAACTGTCATAGTTTTGGGGGGAAGGCCACAAATACTTTCTTCTCATTATTATCCATGAAAAGTTACGCTCACATTTTTGGGAACTTTCAGGAAGTTTAGCCTAACCTATTAAAGAATGACTACATATTATTTTTATTTGAAGCATTAGAATTTACAGTGATAATCTTCATGTGTTTATTATTTAGAAAATCACTTCAACTTTCATTGGATTGAAATTAAGGACAGGTCTGAGTCTCATGCCTTTTATACAACTTTTATCTTCAAAGAAAGTTTTCAGGGAAGGGGATAAGGGACATGAGGAAACCCAAGTCACAGAGGCAGAGATCAAGAGAACATTACAATACATATATCTGATAAGAACAGTCTGGTTAATATACAGTCCCATTCTTTAATTTTACAGGTATCATAGTAGTTGGATTTTATGTTGGAATTGCATCCTTTATAAAGAAATTTTTCCATTCTATTTAATTAATTAGCAACAGTCAATATTTATTAGTTCATCACCAACAACCAGGCTCTTGGGGATAAGATCAGAAGCATGGAGAATATGTAGCTTATAAATATTTGAAATGATACTGCTTGGCATGTACCTCTTGGAGCATGGTAACTCTTGCTAAAATGCTATAAAACAGGAGTAAATATAAAATGATATGCTAAATGCATTTTTAATGGTCTTTTAAAATTTTTAAGCAGTAATTAAGTGCACTTTTGTGAAGGCCTTGGAGTTGCTTTTGCCACCTTCTTGCGTAGCTCAGAGCTACAATCAGTATCACTGGTTTTAATTGTTAAGATATATGAAATCACTCCTATCTATCTGAAAAATGTTATCCTTAAGATATTTAAATCTTGAGTTTTGTTTTACAACAAAAACTGCCCAGAGATGTAGCCTTGTCTCAAATGTCTCATATTCTTCTCAACAAATTGAATGACCAATCTTCAAAATCAAGGACTATTGATGAAAGCTTTGAATTTGTATCATTATAATGAACTAAACACTTTATTGGATAACTATTTACTTTATTTCCTTCTAAGGCTTTTAATAACGATGAAGAAAATGGGAGTATTAGATGCTTGTAGATCTAAAAGACTGTTATCATCAGAATCAGCATTCATGATATAATCTACTTTTATTCAATGATGGAATATTGCTAAAACAAATAAAACCTTTATATTGATCAGGAATCAGTTCAGGTCCAAGGAAAAGTAACAGCAATAGCAAAGACAGAACAGCAGAACCAACAATTCCCACATCAACTTCAAGCTTTCACTGGCATTGATGCAAGGGTTACACATACTTTTGGCCAATTTGGTTCTGAACATTTTAGGTCAATGGTCCTAGAATTTGTTGTCATTTATCTCGAGGTCACATAATAGCTGTCCTAGCTCCTGCCATCACATCCTGAACAAGTTGATCATGTATGTATATGTTGATCTCTCTTTATTAGCTTTTCCAGAAGCAACCTTAGAAGACTTATTTTTATATCCCATGGGCAATAATAAGTTCACATGTACACTTTATCAGAAGAAAAGAGCCAAAGAAAGTAAGACTTTTTGTTTCTGTGCCCCCAAATTGGTAAGTGTATCATAAGAGCACTATAAAAAGAATTTGGGAAGAGTGTTTGATTTCTCATTCTGTTTCTACTACTAATGGACTTCTCTTTTGAAACTGTTTTCAGGGAAAATTTATCAACCTTAGGAAAACCTCTGTCTTATTTCCTCACAATAATGTGTAGAAAATTATTCCCAAAGATGGTATATTTTTTGTTTTCTCCCTTCTATTCTTCATTCTTTTGCTTTTGTCAACTGTTAATTGGTAATAGAGCAAACATGAATAACTAAGTTGTGAAATATGGCACAGAGGAAAAGGCCATGGCTTGAGACTCAGAGTTGAGACACCCTAACACAGGTGAATTTTTGCATACTTCGACTGTTGTAAGTTGATCACATAAACTTTTCTATTTGTAAGAATCCGAGTAAACGGAATTAAATATTAAGTGTTATTACTTTCAATATTGTGTAGCATATCTACTCACATATGAGAGAAACAAAATCATACCTTTTCAGCCTGGCATTCAAAATTAACCATCATCTTCACTTTCTCAGATCTATATCTTCAATTCTTCCCTTTCCCAGCCATTACCCATGCGAGACTAAATGGGGTAGAGCTATTTCATGCCTAGAGTTACCTTTCAACTAGCTTTGATCACTCTGTTTCCCTTCTCTTGACTACCCAAGAGTTCTGTGCTATAATTATAATGATATTACATATAATTGTATTTATTATAACCAATATGCTACTACTCTAATTATTTTGAGAGTTTGCTGTTACTCTATTCCTGAATGTCTCCAGTAACTAGTTCAACAACTAGTTCTCATCTACATTTAACATTTTAAATTACCCTGAATAGAAATTGAGAACTAGTTGACTCTTTTCATTTCTTCTAAAAGAAAGTATATCACTGTGCCTGCTTTTATGTTGTTATTTTTATAAAATGTTTATTATGCTAAATAATTTGTGAAACAATTCAATTTTGAATGTTGGTATGATGTGACAGCTATTACAAAATTTGATGGGGTCCTCAAGAAAAAAGATAAAAATTAAATATAAGTTAGGGAGTATCTTGATATCCACTGTGCTCTATCTGAGTGTACAAATGCCAAAATGTAGCTACAATTGACTGGATGAACTGAGGTTGGGACAAATTATCCCAGAACTCAAATGCATTCATGGGAAAGACAAACTTTTATGAAGTCAATGTTTTGTGTACACTTATGTGTAGGAAGAAAGAAACAAGAGCATTTTTCTTTTCTCTTACCCCTTATATATATTCAGGAACAGAAAGATGGTGAAAGTATCTAGTATCTAGTGGAAAGTGTGTGTGTGTGTGTGTGTGTGTGTGTGTGTGTGTGTGTGTGTGTGTGTGTATGTGTGTGTGTGTGTGCATGTGTGTGTTTTGAATGTACTGGGAGGAAAGAATGAAGAAGGCATTTAGGAAGAGCATTCTACTTTCTGCATAGCTGCAACATGGAAGGAAAACAGAGAAATGAATCCATGGAAGAAGAGCCTTGGGAAAGGAATGTCTCTCAGAAGGAGCTCCACATATACATGCCTTGTACCCACCTTAATCACATCAGGCAATTACAAATGTTTTCAACAATTACTTTGTGTATCCTCCTCTTCTAGAAGTAGGAACAATGTAAAGTGAAGAGACCAAACTCCCCTTTGCAGGAAGCATTTACTCTAAAAACATATTTACATTAAAGCACTGAAGAAGCAAAAGATGACAGTTTATACAAGAAAGTGCTATAACATGTGAAATAAATGATTAGTGCACTAAGCAGAGAAACAGGAGGGTCAATACCCTAACAATTTTTAAATTCTAGCACCATATTGATTCAATCTTTATTGCTTTTTTAAAAGTCTGGGTCTTTTCTGGTAGATTCTGTGACTTATGTTGTAATTGTCCATATAATTTAAAACATGATATGTCTTACAGAAATAAATTGACCTAATGAGGCAGAAGATAAATCATGGAATTTTTCAATGCCAGATAAAAGTGGTGTCCCAAAATTGTGATGCAAAAAATATGCAGTATTTATTTGCAAAATAATTTGCAAAACTATTAAATTTGGGTGTGGCAGTGCTTGAAGAGCAGAGGCAGATGAACAGGAGGCACCTTTTGCCCCGTGACGAGAACCAAACATCTTATCAGCATAAACAGGATTCTCACCTTCTATTATATTTTGAAAGGAACTCTACTTTTAAGTGAATAGAAAATAAATAAAGCGATAAGAAGAAAATGTTCCGAATGCTTCCTCTGCACACATTGGGTGTCTGATATATGGCATATATCCTCCTGTGAATTTTCTGTGACTACGAGGAGTGGAGTACACAGTGTGGAGTGAGAAGAACATTTCTGCACTTCACACTTGAAATCAAATTTCACAAAAAAATGATATGGAATCTTTCCAAGGTGACAAATTGTGAGATCCTTTTTTAGCAAGTAGGAGCCATTTTCTTTTACTCCTGAGATTTTCCTGAAGTGCTTACACATCATTTTGTGGTTTGGGACAAATAATGCAGCAAATGTTTGAGAAATTCTGCTGTCATATATCCTGGAGAGCTATTAATTCCTCTTTGCAAAGTTGGAGGTCTTGGGAACATGTCTTAGCAAATTCCTAGCCTGGCTCCTTTGGGTCACTTTTAGTCCTGACCAGCACTATTTCCTTCAGGATCTCTGCTGGGATTTAAGACATCATTAAATAAATGCTGTGGATGTGGATATGTGTGTATGCCACAAACTCCCACAGAATGTATAACCTTAAAAAACAGACAGAATTCAAATCTAATCTTACATTCAAACTAGTTCCTTAATAATACTATGGACTTTCTGTTGGTTTGTGATTTAAATGTCTAGCTTCATACATAGTTCACATGCAACATGAAAATCCACAATAAAAAGAAGCCTTACTATTTCATTATGTCTCGTACTTATGATCTTTCCTCTCATGTAGCTAATTTTGTATTTACAGGGTATTTTAGGATGATTGTTGTAGCATTGTTGTTATTTATAAGAGCACATTTGTAGGATAGTTATGATGTCCATGTAAATATTTAGAGCTCCACGTTTGAGACATGGAAAAGTGTTTGTCCCTGAAATGATTTTGGAGCGTTTGCATTGCTATGGCCTATTTTGTTTTTAAAAAAGCAGCTCAGAATAGGGTTTCATTTTGCCATTGATATGAACAATCAGAGTGCAAAGTTCTGAACATCAAGAGGTCTTAACTGGACACCTCTCACTTCCTAAATCAAAACATTTTAAAACATAGCTAGCTTTTGTGCAAAATGTATTGGTTCTCAGCAAAATAACACATTTGCCATTTTCTGTTTATAATTCCACTACCCAGAATATTGGTATTATTTCAGATGAACTAAAAATCTCACTAAGTCCAAAAATTTTTGAATGATCTGATCAGAAACTGAAAGTAAAGTGCAGTGATGGATGACTGGAACCAGGCGTCTCTCTGATTAGGGCCCCTGGAGTTGGTCTCTGCCGTGTTACCCTATGTATTTCTGCCTGTGATTCGTGAATTACACTTCCAGTTACTCTTTTGAAGAATCAAATTTAACTTATTTATTTTTATTTTAACATCTCTATCATGTTTCATCCCTGTGATGTAATTGAAGACAATGTTAGTGTCTTGGTTTTTAAATGTCAGGAAGACTTTAACCACGTGAACAGCATGTCTCTTTTTTTTTTTTTAAAGATTTATTTTTTTATTTATACATACAAGCTGGGATATAGGCCAGAGGCGTGGGGCAGCGAGAGGGTTCACCAGAGACAGAGTGGGGAGCAGAACAGGCAGATCAGAAACACACTGCTGAGGGGAGCAGCGGGCGAGGCAGGAGAGGTCTGCCGCACCATGTGGGATTCTCCCCGGCCGGGTGTCGAACTCGCGTCGCCGCTGCCGACAGCTCCACAGCACAGCGCTTAACCGCATGTCTCTTTATAAGTGACTGTTTCACAAATGGAAGCATCCCACAGCCTGTTAATACTGAAACTGAAGGCTACAATTCTTGGGGCTACAAAGTGGACGAGTGGCCATAGGATCCACATCAGCAAAAGAATCACAATTCGATCTCCTCCTCGAACAAGGAATGGGTCATTAGAAGGTTGAGAGGAGATGCAGGTCTCAGGTCTCACTGCAGAGGCAAGGACACACGGAGAGCTTGTCACACCTGCTTCTTTTGTCAGCCAGGGGACAGTTGGTGTCTATTCTCATTCCAAGCTGGGCCCTTGAGGTGTACAAGGCAGCAAAAGACAATCAAGCTGCAGCCACACTGGGGATCTTGGATGGCAGGGAGGTGTGTGTTACTGTACGCTGGTTGGATGGATTTTCCTTTGGGTGTGCTGGTAAGGATGCTCACGGCTGCCAGCCCTGGAAGTGCACAGATGGCGCCTGTGTGTCCAAGGCTGTGTCTTCATGGAGCAAGATGCCACACACACGTCACCAGGAGACTCTGGGGAGGGGGGAGGGCACTGGCAAAAGTAGCTCACTTCAAGGCAGCTTGCAAAGCATGGGTGGTGGGTCCGAGGCTCAAGTTCTTGAGGAAATTTTGCTGAAAAAGCTTTTGAAGGACACAGTGAGTTTTGAAGGACTCAGGTATAGGTGACCTCACTCTCATTGGACAATTCTGAGGGAGAATAATGTTTGAATGTTCACAATTATCCATAAACCAGAGAAAAAAAATGAAATAAAATAAAACCAGCCAAGGAACCATTAAAATGTCTCTTCAGCTTCTGTTTCAAAGAAGCAGGTGTGAGAACTGAATATACAACATAAACAAGACTGTTAAAAATAAATAAGACAGCTTCCAACAAAAGAGAAGAAAACAAAATATTTCTTGCTACAGATGATTGAACATAATTCTGGTTATCACCAACATATTATAAACTTGGGGCTATTTTTACCTACATGCATTATTTTAGATGTGTTGCTTAAAAGGGTTCAAGTTTAAATCTAAGTGGTGACTTCTAAAGTCTGGAACCTAAATGTCCAAATTTTACATGTTAAAATTGTCAGCAGACTCTGAGATACCTGGACAGGACTCGCCTGCAGGAAATCATAAATGCCTGAAGAAGTCAGGGAGGACCAGGAGGGACTGTGCTGTCCCATCAGAAGCATTGTTCATTGTGAATTATCTATTAGTTTCCTTTCTTGATTTTCTATTATTTACAACATTCTTTTCTGGACAATTTGTGGATCTTCTTTTTGTTTTAATTAAACATAGTACCCTGTGCAATATTTGTTAAAATGATTTGACCTTTATTTTAACATTTTAAGCAAATATTTCTTTGTTAAATGTTGTAGCTCTATCAGATCTCTCTTTCTGTTAAAACCTTTGTTCATAATACCATTTGATATTTTCCACTAGGTAAGTAGACATGCATTTATTTTTTATTTGTATTTTTAATGTGTTTAGTTGTATTTTTTTACTTGCTGCTATTATTCATTGAAATTTGTTCCTTGATATATAATATAATGTGAAGCTATAATTTTATTTTTTATGGGGTTAAATGAATGTTCCCCTACACTTCTATAAACTAAATATATGAGATTTTCATGTGTCTAATTGAAGCAGGTAGGCATGTTTACACACAATTTATTTGAATTGCATACGATATAAATGTGAAGGAAAATATTAAAAATGGACAAAATATTAGTGAAACCAGCACCTGTGGTGTAAGACCTATAGGCTAATTCTCAATGGACACAAATATATAGCATGATATTTGCACGGTACAGTGAGCGTCTTAGAAGATAAAGCCACACGTTCAAATAATACATGACTCTATAATGGGAAGAAGTAGCCTTCTGTTTTCTTTAGTGTATCTTAGGATTTATGTGTTTTATAGGTCTGGGATAATGTCATCTCTGCAGCCATAATCAGGTGCCTGCAGGCTTCAAGAGAGAAGTTTAGTTATCCGGGTGAGAGGCAAGACTAGACTGGATAAAGACAGTCTTGCAGACCGGGGGAGCTTGCACGCACGCTAGCCCAGCAGTTCAGACGTCATCATTAAAAGAAGAAAAGCAAATGGCCAACAGGTATATGAAAAAATGTTCAACATAACTTATAATCAGGGAAATGCAAATTAAAATCACAATGAGATACCACCTCACGCCAGTGAGAATGGCGCACATTAATAAAACAGGCAACAACAAATGTTGGCGAGGATGTGGAGAAAAAGGAACTCTCCTACACTGCTGGTGGGAATGCAAATTGATCCAACCACTATGGAAAGCTGTATGGCATTTCCTCAAACTGCTAGAAATGGAACTTCCATATGACCCAGCAATA